>JAUTDX010003991.1:0-28422 GCA_030844895.1 Ambrosia x helenae | reverse complement strand
ACTTTTAGAGCCGACAATCCCAACCCACCTTCTTTAATTGGTTTTGTGACTATCTCTCCAAGAGACCCACTCATTTTTTTCAAAACTCATCCGAGCCTCCCCATAGAAAATGTCACATTTAATCATTCCAAGTGTCGATAACTTTAACTGGAGCCTTGGATACTTTTTATTTGAGGATATCGTACCCATGACATCTATGTTAGAATACCAAGTTAATTCATCAGAGCCTGAAAGCTCATTTTTCAAGACGCATCGCATCTGGTTTGTTCAGCTGTCAACATAGCCTTAAACATTGTTAAAAGTATATAAAAGTACCCTGCAAAAATGTTAAGAGTTTTTGTTATCATCGTTGCATTGGTCAAAATGGCGAAACAAATTGATGGACAACCCACGTAGAAACATTATTTTGAAATAAACAATTTCAAACGACTTACAGAAAAACAAATGTTCTTAATCCCTTTTCTTCATCCAAAAACTATAGCGTTATTGCGGGGCAAAGTCATAAAACTTATTTACTTTTTAAATGCAACGACTTATAGAAAAACAATTGTAGGTTTCTCTAATGTTCCTAAAGCTACTGGATGCTTGGCGTTTTTGTTGAATAAATTTGCCATAATAACATTTTTTGTACCGACTCATTCTTTGGCGTTCTGATCCTTGATCTATTTAATTATTTTTAAGAACATTTATTGTAGTAATGCAACATTAGAGAAAACCTACCAAAACGTCGATTAAATCAAATGTAGCGACGAATGTTCTTAAACACATAATGAGTCGCTGTGATAAAAATAAATCATTTAAGTTGTTGTAACAAATGTTCTTAAACAATAATGAGTGACAGAACGCCTTATTGTCGTAGCGACCTGATATATTGCAGGAAATCATTCATTTGGTGTTATGTTCCTTCATTTACTTTTATTATTTTCTATAAGTCGATTGCGATAAAAATAAATCAATAAAAGTAAATGCAGTGATAATGTACTTAAACCTAGGGGTGAGCAAACGGACCAACCGGGACCGAACCGGGTATTACCCGAACCGACCCGGGACCGAGAAACCTAGTTAAAACAACAACCGAAGTCTGGACCTGTGTAATAAGGTCGGGTTTCGTTTTTCAGGCTCCGGGTACACCGGGTATGAGGATAGAACCGAAACCGAGAACCAAGTCAAAGCACACATTGGTTGAATTAAAACAAATCTGTAGAGATACCGTCCGACAATTCTATACCAAAGCTTTACGATGAGTACGACCAGATCTAAGCCAACAGATGGATCTGAAATGCATGTACTTTGGTCGGAAACCAAAATGACAGTGGGTTATGTATTTTGGTCTTAACGCTTGTGAAGAAGAAGACGATAATGCTGTATCACTATCAAATGAAGGTAGTGTTATGAATAACTTTATTAAACAAAAACAAATCACTTGAGGTTAAAAATACAAAAGATATTTGTTATTACACTATGCCAAAATAGGCCTACAGCCACACAAAAAAAATGTGACCATATGTCTTTCGCCACACTTATTTTTTTCCAACTCAAGTGTGACCATAGGTCGAGTCATCGTAGGTATCATACGGTACATTCACATTTCAGTGGCCGTAGCACTTAAAAGTGTGGCTAACGGATACCATATTTCTTTTTGAAATCAAGCATTTTGTCTATTAAATGTGACTAAAGGGTTAATAACGGCCACATGAAATTACTCTAAGTGTGGCCATTTTAGTTATATTGTCACTAAAAGTTTTGTTTTAGCCACATCAATTAAAAAAATACGTGACAAAAATGATTGTTTTAATAAGCTTTCCATCTCTTAAATATGGCTAAAGGGTAGGAACGACAACATGAACTCACTGTAAGTGTGGCCGTTTCTATTATATAGTCACATGAATTTACTGTAAGTGTGACCTAAAAGTTATCTATAGACACACGAAATAATTTTGTAATTTTATGTGTGACTATATTCTAACTTTGGTTCACACATATTTTTTTTTTTCTATGACATTTGCTATCATTCCGTCACATAAAAAAAGTGACAATGGTGTGGCTATTGTCTAACTTTGGTGACATATAATCCATTTTGTCCATGGCATTTGGTATCATTCCGTCACACAGAAAAAAACAAATGGAGGATAATGTGACTATGATTATATAAAGCCACTTGAAATGTTGTAATTTTATTTGTGGCTATTGTCCAACATTTGGTCACACATATTTCATTTTACCCATGTCAATTGCTATCATTCCGTCACAAATAAATAAACAAAATTAAGATTGTGTGGCTAATGGTTACGTAAAGCCACATGAAATTCATAATTTTTAATGTGGCTATTGTTTAACCTTTGGTCACACATAATGGTTATATAAAGCCACATGAAATATTATAACTTTATGTGTAGCCATTTTCTAACCTTTGGTGACACATATTTTCTATGATTTCTATGTGGCCTTTATATGTAATTAGCCATTTTATTTTCATTTTTTTTGTAAAACAATTAAACACACCATTTGAAATGAGAAAACCAAATGATACTATAAAAATTATAAACCAAAATCCATACATAAGTTTCAAGCTTAAATACTAAAATCTAATTCTCAGCAAGTTTTCGTCTTCTTGTTCTTTGCCTGCAGTTTTTTAATCCATCTAGAGTTGTAAAACACTTCTTTTGCTTCTTAGCGAACTTAGTTGTGGTGTTTTGTGTTTGATTGGATCTCTGGTAGCTGGAGAAACAAAAACAAAAAAACATATATAAAAATTCTTAATTTAGTTATATTTAATTAAAGACTAATTAAGAAACAAACCTTTTCATCAAATTTGACAAGGTATTTTGGCAAAGGAACAATAGAACCTAATGCTTCACCAACTGTTTTTAACGCCCCTGTTTGAATTGGTAAATTTGTTTCCTCCTTTATAACTTCATCAATAGAAACTCTATACCAATCATCTTATAATGGAACTCCATGAATGGTTTGATTTCCGTTGAATAGTAAATTGTACCACATGCCACGCGGTTGGTCACATAACAAGAATACAGAACACATTTAAATGTCTACAAAAAATAAGGCATATTAACATGATAAAGTTAAAGTCATTATATATTTGCATTTTACGCAATACATACCTGTGGGACATTTTCTTGTGATTCCAAATGTGATGGCGTTTCAAGAAGTGGAGTCTCAGGCATAGATGAAATACCTTAGTATTGTCCTTAGATCCGGATTGTTGTCCATACAATTGACCTTGAATTCAATTAATTAGGTTATGTTAAATCTACAATCACATGGAAAAATAAAAAGAAAATTATCAAATAGTTAATTTTTTACAGTTTTTTTTTTTGCACCATGTTAGATGTCGTAGCATTATAAATAAGCTTGGATCAATATTTTTATCATAGAATTTACCTGCAAAATGTAACAAAGAGGAAAGTACAATTATTAACATTTCACTTACATGGACAATTTTGGAAATTGTAGCTAAGTGTAAGTAACATTTGATAATTCACTTATTGTGTTGCTGAAGCTTTATTTACAGAAGATGCACAGCCCGGTAATGCATGTCCTTGTGCAGCCAGATAAGATAAACCTTGATTATAATTGAACAAACACCCTTACCATATTGAGCTCAAGTTGGTTGTTAGTGAGTCGGCTCGAGTTGAGCATCGGATTGTGAATATAAACCATTGATCCGCCCTAATCATGAACAACCTAACATGACAACCTAATCATGACAACATGCAGACTAGACTATTGACTAATAATCATGACACTGTAATATCACTTACAATTTTTTGTGTCGTGTCATCATACTTGTTAGCAGATGTGCACCCTTCAATCATTTCTTGTGTGCGTTCAAACATTTACGTTAAAGAAGGTAGTTCCTCGTTCGGATCATCAATTTTCTGTATTTATGTTATATAACATAATTAAACTTAAGGAACTACAAAAAAATAAAGTAACAAGCAAAAAGAGACAAACTACCATCTTGCCTAGAATCCTAGCAAAACATTCAGGATTGGCTGTATGCATATGTTTTGTGACATTTGTGATTCCTTGTCTCGCAAAAAATGCTTCTGAGCACATTAATTTATACCCTCGGCTGGCCAAAGTCAGCACAAAACAACTTTAGATAAAAAAAAATACTAGAAATAAATAAATAGTTTACAATTTTAGTTGACCCATGGTAAATGTTGTTCGTTGGTGCTTCGCTTTGGTTGCCTTTCAAAAAACCCCAAAGTACATATTACAACACATTGCTATATAATCAGTTAACATAATATGCTGCTACATAAGTAGGAACTTCAGTTTTGTATTATAATAAGTTAACATAATATAGTTGGTGAAACTAGTATTGTACCCGTCCGGTGGACGGGAACGTTAACATTATAAAGCTAGCACTACAAAAATCATATCAGACCCAACCCATATAAAACCATCACCAATGCTGAAATCGCACACAACCTCCACTACCCACGGCTCTTAGTAGCTAATTTTTTCTTGTGCTGTTAAAAAAGATATCATCTACTATCATGCATTACTAATTTATAATTAAATAAATCATTCTACAGTCAAATTTAACAATAATATCACGTCGTGATAAGCAGATAATATTTTAACAAATAAAAGGTTTGACCCATACGTAAAAGGGTTATGTGAAGTAGCAAACCCAAGATTTAAATGATCACATGCTACAGTTAGACAAAAACATGCATTCACCATGACAATAAACAACAAAATAACTTGATTTTGACCCTGAAAGGCATAGATTATTAGCAGTATAATTACACTAAATTAAGAAACTAAACAGGCTAAGGGGTCAACCGATATAAAACATTACCAGACACAACTCACCTGATATGATGTGGCATACGGGCGAGGTTGTTGACAAGGATTCCCAAGCCACATAATAATTGTGCCATACATGACATGTCATTACTTGGTTTAAATAACTTTAGGGACCGGCTGTGATTCCACTCTTCTACATCTGCATGCATAGACATTTGTACAAACAAATGGACAATATACCTCCTCTGTAAGTTGCCAATTTGACATTCAAGGGTTTTGTTAACTTAAGCCTCTTGCATTCATTTTCTTTAAACTCAACCTTTTCATTTGTATCCTGATAACTTGCACAATTCTTTTCATGTACCAAAAGACGTCTTAACTGAAGCATTGAAAATACACGATTTGAAATCTATTGTGAAGTTCAATAATAATAAAGTAACCTCCAACAAGAACCTTGCCCTTCTGTAATAACCCAATCCAGCCCACATCTCGTTAACCTCCTGCAAACAAATTTTACGATACCATAACCAAATAAAACACCATAATATACATAATTGAGCAGTATGATACTATAATGTTGAATTAAAAATATTAAAAATAATGACATTAATGAAGTTGGTTCAACATGGTCAATGTTAGCATTAGAAAAAACAAACATGAATACCAAATAACATATCAAACAAAACCATTTGACTCTAATATTTCTATTATCTACGAATTTCTCTTAAAAAACAAACAAGTCAATCACTTAAATTAGAAACTTGTTTGAGTACTTGAAAAATGAATGCAGGTATCATGTGCCAAATTGTTCAACAACCACGGAGATTTGTGGTTAAGAGAGGGAACGAAACGTACGGAGGTTGAGATGGATGATGTGAAGTAAATTTAGGTTAAAAATTGAAAGGTAAGTGACAAATCTCTTGGGGGGAGACCAGAGTGGGGCGGGAATTAAAATTATTTTGGGGAAAACAAAATTTATTGATGATAATGTTAGATAATTTTATAATTGAAAAAACTAATGTGTTTTTCATTTATAAATATAACCTGTAAAGATCAAATACAAAGTGTTTTTTGGTAAAAACTGTGAGAATCAAAGGGGGCAAAAAAAATTATTTTTTTTTATAATTTTTTTCCCATGTGCTTAAACATACTTTATAGATGAATAATACAAAAAAAAAATTTAGTGTAATTACGTCATTAAAGTAAATACATTAGTTTACACTAGAGTAATTATGTAATTACTCTACACGTAATTCCTCTACACCAAAATTTTTTTTTACTTTTTTTTAGTTTTCAATACTATAATACATGTTTAACAATATGTGAAAAAAAAATTTCGAAAAAAAAAATAAAAAAAAATACCTCCTTTGATTCTCACAGTTCTTACCAAAAAAACACTTTGTACAAGATCCTTACTCTATAACTTATTATTTAAAAAAATATATATTAATGGATCGTGAGGTGTGAATAAGTCAAGTTGATCAAAACTCTTACTTGGCTTATTGGTAGTTTTTCAAACTCGGACTCGATCGACTAGATTATTATTTATTATATATATACACACATCTACACATTAGCAATAATCTTTTTATATTTTTTATTACAAGTTTCTAATACTCACACTCATTATCTCTCTCCCTCCTCCCCCCCCCCCTATATCTCTCTCTCTCTCTCTCTATATATATATATATATATATATATATATATACATAAAAACACACAATTTTATCATAACTAGAGCGGAAGTTATTTGCGCGTTTTCGCATGACACGGTTTGAACTATGTACGTATCGAAACGTAAAGGCTAATGTTACCAAATAAATGTTTTACTTTTCCCATAAATAACTTCATTTTCAATGGATTTTATACTATCACATTGATAACTCTTTAAAAACCTACGCGGTATTGATACCGATATAAAGACAATATTGGTTTGATTCTCCACGATAAAGAATAACATCATTATACCGGTACCAAAGTAGTTCTCCGGTTCAAGTATTCGCAACTAAATGCCCTTTACTAAAAAGGAAAAAGAAAAAAAGACTAGTACCAGGTACCATTATTAGGCCTAGTTGACCGTTATTGTATATAACTGACCATTGTTGAGCCTAATGTACCATCATTTGGGTCTAATTGATCATCATTTAGCCTAATGGACCATCATTGGGCCTAGTTGACCATCATTGTATCTAACTGACCATTGTTGAGCCTAATAGACCATTATTGGGCCTAGTTGACCATCATTGTATCTAACTGACCATTGTTGAGCCTAATGGACCATTATTGGGCCTAGTTGACCATCATTGTATATAACTGACCATTGTTGAGCCTAATGGACCATCATTGAGCCTAATGGACCATCATTAGGTCTAACTGACAATTGGTGAGCCCAATGGACCAACATTTGGGTCTAATGGACCATTATTGGGCCTAGTTGCCCATTATTGAGCCTAGTTGACCATCATTGTATATAACTGACCATTGTTGAGCCTAATGGACCACCAATTGGGTCTAATGGACCATTATTGGTCCAAGTTGACCGTCATTGTATCTAAGTGACCATTTTTTAGCCTAATGGACCATCATTCGGGTCTAACTGACCATCATTGAGCCTAATGGACCATCATTTGGGTCTAATTGACCATTTTTTATCCTAATGGACCATCATTGGGTCTAACTGACCATTGTTGAGCCCAATGGACCATCATTTGGGTCTAATGGACTATTATTGGGCCTAGTTGACCATTATTGAGCCTAGTCGACCATCATTGTATCTAACTGACCATTGTTGAGCCTAATGGATCATTATTGGGCCTAGTTGACCATCATTGTATCTAACTGACCATTGTTGAGCCTAGTGGACCATCATTGGGTCTAACTGACCATTGTTGAGCCCAATGGACCAACATTTGGGTCTAATGGACCATTATTGGGCCTAGTTGACCACTATTGAGCCTAGTTGACCATCATTGTATCTAACTGACCATTGTTGAGCCTAATGGACCACCAATTGGGTCTAATGGGCCATTATTGGTCATAGTTGACCATCATTGTATCTAAGTGACCTTTGTTGAGCCTAATGGACCATCATTCGGGTCTAACTAGCCATCATTGAGCCTAATGGACCATCATTGGGTCTAATTAACCATCCTTAAGCCTAGTGGTTAAGTAGGGGAATGATGGTCGAGTACGTGATTAATGGTTAATTATGGTCAATTAAGCCTACTAAGAGCTAAATTATTTTGTATTTACGCTGAAATTATTTTTTATTTCGTAAATTCCTTTTACTATTTAATTTATTCATTATTTTTTTATAATTAAAACCTATAACCTATTACATATTTTTCTAAAACAAAATATTTACTTTTGAGTTTTGTGGTTTTTAATTTATTCATTATTCCCGCTTATTCTCAAAAATTGAATTCCCCATCCCGAATTATTACTCTTTGGTCTCCCACCAAAAAAAATTCAATTCCCGCTTTGTGTTTTGCGTATAACAATCGACTTTCCGGATTCAATTTCAATAGTTCATCCCCATTGAAACGACAACATCATCTAATCATCTCGACATCCCAGGCCACAACATCTTCAACCTATAAGTTACGAACCCTGTGATAGGTTGACATTTGGCGTAAGACTTTACGATAACGTTGCTTTTTATTATGTTTGGACAACAGTTTGGGGATTTTCTGTGTTTATACAAGAACTGTTCTGTTCTTTTGCTTATCAAGTAACTGGTTATGTTAACTTACAAATACCACATGTTCTTTTTTGTTAGTAATTTAGTAGTTTTATCTTTTGACAGCTTTTATTTGTGTAATTTTGAACAACATGTATAAAGGCCCAAACGACAGTTTAAACCGCAAACCAAACTAGAGCAAAATCGTTTGTAATGGGTTAATTTCGTTTTGTTTAAATATTCAGTTATTCGGATTCGTTTTTTAGTTGTGTCCATTGCGAAGCCAAACTGGAGCTGAAGGTTTGGCTCATGGTTGGACAATGAAATGTTGTTGATTTGTGTGGATAAAATTGTATTTAGTTGTGTCCATTGCGAAGCCATTTTGATTTATCTATAACTATATGGGAATAAAATCATTGACTCTATGTATGCTAACAGTTTAACTTGGTCTTTCTAAATTGTTATCCCTCAAGTATATTCGATGAGTTGTACTTCCTAAACTATGTTAATAGCCATCCATGATGTAAATGTTGACATTGTTTTTGCTGTTTAGCTCTTATATAAAGCTAAAGTTAATGGAGTATAAATGAGAGTTCATTTTCACTTTCAATTTTTTAATGCTTTTCTTACTTTGTTTTCTATCGTGATTTGTTTCAGAATTGTAAGATATTATATCAGGCGTTCTGATCATTCTCAAATATCTAGGTATGTTTAAATGTCTCATGGCTTCTAGCTCTGTAATAAAGAAGACATACACAAGAGTATACAATACCATACTAATAAAAATCAACATCCATGTTTAAGCTTTTATTTACGTTTTATCTATGAGTTAACATTTGATTACATAAATCTTCTACTTAATTATTTGCTGATGATTTTTTTTATTATGACAACATTATGGAAATTATGGTTGAGTAGAAATGACAAAATCTTCAAGGGTGCCAATATTTCTGAAGTTAAGCTTTGGGAGGATATCAAGGAGTGCACGTTCCTTTGGATTATACATAGAGCAAAAAAAGTGGAGCTAGCATTTGAAAATTGGGTTAGATATGGTGTTCTCGGAATAGCGAAGTAGGGTTAAATGTGTAGATTAATGTCTATGCTGGAGTCGCATGATGGAGGCAAAAGTCCTCTGGTTGGGGTATTGGTTTGGGCAAGGCAATACGATGGAATGCTGTGGTCAAAATTGGGTGGGGGTATGGTTGTATTCTATATTTGGTGAGTTTGGCGATAGATGTACACCGAGAGGGTGGGGGCTAGCACCTAGTGTGAGTTTTGGTGTGAGTTTTATAGGGTTAGATATGTTAATTTATATTGTGGTGCTATCTGCTGCGGTGTTACATAGTCTTTTCGTGTGATGTTTACTTTCGCGATCTACTTTCATTTCCTGGGGGTTTTGTAAATTAATGCAGGTCAACAATGGAAAGCAAAAGCTTATCAACATTGCTGAAATCTAATGTTTGGGTGGTTAGTCTTCGGATGGGTTTCTCGGGTTGGACAATTTACTTTGAAGACACGAAATGGTTTTGACAATCAGCTTAATTTCGGATGTTAAACATTGGATAAGCTAATCTAGTGCAACCTGTAACAGGTCTCTATGATGAACTGAAGATTAGATTGTAATGTTGCTTCAAACGGGTCACATTGTTGCTGTTATGTTTTATCTGGGTCTGCTCATGGATTGGGTTGGAATTCTGATCAATTTTATTACATCAATTTGATTGTTGCATCAAATGGGTCATACAACAACAATATTTCTGGTCTGTTCTTGGCACCTAACGGGTCTGTTTGGGTTTAATCGGTCTCATTAAGCGGGTCAAAAAAGGCTTCATCATTTCCTCAGATGTTGGTTGACATCTTCAAATAGTATAAACATCGGCTTCAATCGCTGAGCACAGGAAATCTGGTCCGCAATGTTTTCTGTCAGTTGTTGGGCTTCTATTTGAGTCATCCTTTCAATCACAGACGTCAAGTCCTCCTCTGAATTTGGTGGCTGAGCCGAATGGGTACTGAAATTCCAACTAGTTGCAATGGACAGTTTTAGGCGCTGAAGTTGAGCATACAGGTATAATAGGTGTGTTTCTGTCGTTGTCGCAGAAACTCCGGTTACAAAGAAGTAATAATCAATGAAGAGTTTTCAGTGACGTTCATGATCGCAATAGAAGTCAAGGAGCGCAATTTGTATGGATGAAAATTAAGAATAAACTTGGAGAATTTGGAGTTATAGATGGTTAATTTAATAGTCAATTGTAAGGTTGTGTCGTTCTTTTGCTTTCTACTTTAGAAAAAACATGTTTCAAGTATTTACTGGAAAATTGATAAACCTAAAAGAGCAATCATTTCTTGTGAAATTGGAGAAGATGCTAAATGAAAAGAGGCCCTAAAAGAGCAATCATTTCTTGTGAAATTGTAGAAAGCATACTGCTTTCTACAAAAACAGAACAAGATCACGAGTTCATCTTATTGTGAAGATAAAATATTAGAGACAATTTGTGAATCAATATAAATTTTCGTTTTATTTGTGTTCGAATCATTTATTTTGTTATTACTAACTGATTTCATTAAGTGGCTAATAAATACTACTCTTTGGTCACACAAAATAATATATGTGGCCATATGTATTAGCTTTTAGTCATATCATCAAACAAATATCATGACAATAGTCACATTTGGTCACACTTTTCATCTCCGGATTCAATTTGGTGGGGAAAATGAGAAATAATCATTGATATATGTGTCAATTTATTACTTTTAGCCACACACAAAAAATTCAAACGTCTCCATTTATTAATTTTAGCCATATGTATAATATTTTACTGTGACCATTTATCACTTTTAGCCACACATAAATTCAAACAAACACCAATAAGGCAGTTGGTCACATATAGCCACACTTTTCTAGCGTGACTACTAAATGTCACAGTTTTTTCTTAAGTGGGTAAATGTTTTGAAATAATGTGTTTTTGGTCACATAAAACAAATATTGTGGCCGTAGATCATATTTGGACATACTTTCAAAGTGTGGCTGCTAAATGACACATTTTTTTTGTAAAGTGTGGCTAAAGGCTTCGAAAAGATGTGTTTTGGTCACATGATTCAAAAATCAAACAAATATTGTGGCCATAGATCAAATTTGGCTACACTTTTCTAGTGTGGCTACAAAATGTCACATTTTTTTCCTACAGTGTGGCTAAAAGTTTTGAACTGTTGTACGATGGTCACATGAATATATTAAATGTGTGGCTAAAAGCGAGCTAGAAGGTTTAGAAATGTGATTAATGACCTTTAACCACACATTTAATTGAAAGTGTGGCAGGGCAGTTTTAGAATAAGTGTGGCCGTAGGCCTATTTTGGCGTAGTGTTATTAGTTTTTTTTATTGGGAACTACCTTCTGACACAACTCTCTTATATGAATCATTTCCAAGAAAGTAATAATACTATCAAGTTTAACACCGTTAACTTTTTTTTATTTTATTTATTAATGAATTCCTTTTTTTTATTCCCTTCATATTCTCATTTCTCTAATCTCTTATTCTTTCATTTACTTCATAGTTCATAGTTCATGGTTTCATTTCCTGCTAATATGTTATTCTTTCATTTAACTTCATCAAGAAGATTTCTGTGTTCGTATTATTTTTACGACAAAAGAAGCCATTATGATAGCAAAGAGGTTTAACCTCCTTTAAAAGTTTTTCTCTATTTTTAATCATCATCATCGAAGCTACTACCAGTACTACTTTGATCTTGCTTATATGGCCGTTGCTATTATCTCAAAATTTCTTCATGTTTATATAGGTCGGGCCGGTTTCGGTTTTGTCGGGTACTTTCAGACCCGACCCGAGGACCGACCCGAAACCGAATTTGGGATAATGTACGGACCGAATGACGACCTATCTACATGGAATTGGTCCGGTTCCGGGTAATTTTCGGTCCGGTTCTCGGTTTTTTTCGGGTCGACTTGAATTCTGCTCACCCCTACTTAAACCTACCAAAACGTCAAGACCTTTAAGGAGGAGGGGGTAGATTTAGACCTATTGCGATTTGCGAGTCACTTTCCCAATTATAACTCAAGAGAGGCAGAATGCGTACTTAGCATTGTCAGATTAATCAGTGGTTGACAACAGCTCTGCCTTAAGGCCCAGTTTCGATAGCTGTTAAACTAAAAAAAAAAAAAAAAGAGGAACAAATCAATTCAACATCTCCAACAAAAATTAATGAAACCTGAAATCAAAGTCATAAACAACACCCTCAGTACTATTTGGTAGCTCAGATTGGGCATAGGGTTTCTATGATTGGGGTTTTGTCTGGTGCAGCAACATGACAGCGGCAGAAATGTTAGGGCTTTCTTTAGTTACTGAATATAAGGGCTTACCTTAAAATTGCTGAAACTTGATCAGAAGCCTAGAGTCATTGCCCACCGGTTGCACCGATCTCTATCTCAATGTTCTATCTCTCCTGCCGTTCTCCATCACAAACCATGTTCGACACAACCCAAAACTACCGTCACAGCAATCATCAAAAGGTCTCTAAATGCTGTAGACGTCTACGACATCGTCACCGGCGCTCCCTCTCTCAATAAGAAACTCTCGCAGTGCTCTCTATCTCTCTAAGAATGCTTTCTCTCTCTATATGTCTACTGCTTACAACTGATCAGGCTACGAAACTATCATCGCTGCGAATCAGGTTACAGGCAGGAACCTGCCATCCTTCAGTTATGCCATGCCACGCCACACCATGGTTTGTGTTTTGAGTAATTTCCACTCCTGTTTAGCCACTCATCATTGCCCTGTATGTGGGAAAACGCCAGCCAACCTGCTGTACTAACAGGTTAGAAAAAAAATATGTGTAAAGTATATGTAATGGAAATTCCTCAAAGAGGCACCAACAGGTAAGAAAAAATAATGTATGTAAATCTAACCTAACCTACTGCATCAACAGGTATCATATAGCGCATTCATTCCATTATGGATTAAAACAAACAACACGGCTATGGAAAAGAAAGCACAAAGATGTTGTAACACAATGCAGAAAAACTTACCTCAAGCTTTCATACATAGACAAATAAACGATGTTTAAATTAACGAAATACTCAAGCAAATAGAGTATCAATAGGGGCACCTTCAATTGAGAGCCATAAGACGAGAAGCGCATAGATACTTGTAGGTAGAATTAATTTGCTGATCATCTCATTCAAATCCCTAAACACAGATCAAATCATTAATCATAAATTCCACTAAAAAGACTAATAGAAATACAAACAGAGAAACATACTACACAAATTATTGTCAATCAGTGGATGACACCAGGGACCACCAGAAACTATTAAGAAAATCAGAAAGGATCTCACCTGTTAACCACCCGTCTGGACCACCAGGGACGCCACCAACCACCACCTCAAATAGGCAGACGAGAACACCACACAAATTATTGTGAATCGGTGGATGACAACAAATAGGTGAGAGGCGGTGGGGTGTCGAGGTCGGTGGCTGATAGCAAAGAAGAGGGAGGCACGTAGGTGGATGAGAGCAAAGAAGGTGGAGGCGATGTGGTGTCGAGGTTGATGGCTCAGAGCAAAGAAGAGGGATGCAGTGAGATGAGGGCTAGAAAGGAGAAGAGATAAGCTACGTGGAAGGCCAGGAGGATGATGTAAAAGTAAAACCCTACGTGTCAACCAGTAAACACAGCCATCTGCTACTGCTTTTTTAGAAATAAGTTAAAAAAAAACCCACGTGTCAACCGGTAAACACAGCCATCTGCTACTGCTTTTTTAGAAATAAGTTAAAAAAAAACACCAGCATTCAGAATCGAACCTGGGTAGAACTTATAACAACAAACACAACCAACCAGTTGTGCTGAAAGGAGTTTTGTTAATAAAATTAAAACTAAACATACTTATTCATATATGAAGATAGAAAAAAATAAAAAAAATACAGCCACAATAAAGTGGCTGAATAAAATATATATATATTACTGTTCAAATCAGTTCCTTTATTAATAGATTGTAATTAGGTTTAAACTTCACAGTAAGGTTTGAACTCCACCACGTTCAGGAAAATTCAGCAATGTCATTTAATCCACGGCATCTCGATACATAACAATTCATATAAAGTTTAAAGAATGCTTTACTAAAGAAATAAATAAATTAATTTTCAATAAATGAAAGGTACACATATTTGTGTTTAGCACCGTAAACAATTATTTTATTAATTAACTAGGTTATATCCCGGGAGCTGTAGTAGTATTTTTTTTAACTTCTAACGAATACTAGGTTAAGCCCGGTCATCCAAGTAAACCCATTGACGAAAGATCACCAACACTCTACAAACTGTAGACAACGTTGATGACCCGTCTCTTACACCATTCCAGGAGAAACTCACCGCCCGGAGTAAATCACAACAAGTGAGACTCGAACCAATAACCTTCCTTTAGAAGGTTATGAGGATACCTCCTCACAAACCAATTGATCTAGGACTTGTTGGCATTAACATGGAAGTCTAATTTGTGAATTAGATTACATTGATATTATTTGACTTTGTGTCCAAGATTAAGTGACACACTTTAATGTAAATAGCACGCGAGATCTAGTGAATACGTTTTAGGTAAGACATACTCATCAGGCTTGGCTTTGAAGGGGGTGAGGTGGGCTATTCTCGCGCGCTTTCTCAATGGGCCTGAATTTAAAACAAATATATGAATATACTAAATTTGATATTTAGTGTATATATTTGGTTACTCTAGATAAAAAATCATGTTCGTGGAGTTGGAAAAATCTATACATATAATAAAAGAAAGTCATTTTAATGACATGGCATTCAAAGAGGCATTCTCCTCATTGAGTGTGCCATGTGTCATCCCATGTGGCATTGAGATATTTTAGGACAAAAATAATTTAAAAACAAAATTAGATTTTTCTCTCTTATGTTTCCTCCCATAATTTTTAAACGTTAATATCTTTTATATACGAGATTTTTTAAAGAAAAAAATTACACCAAATTAACGAGTGTTTTATTATCTTTCCAACGAAGTACCATAGTGCTAGATAAAAAACGGAGAAAAAAAACGACTATTTTTTGTTGGTTTTGTTAAAACAGGAAAAAAAAAACACAAAGCGTTCAGGTAAATCATTAATTATGTATAGACAAGTCACTAATTATGTTCAAATCAGTAAATATGAATTCTATTTTCAACATGCGTTAGCATTGGAGTAATACATTGTTTTAGGTTAGATATTAATATTAGAGTCATACATTGTTTAAGGTTAGGCGTTAACATTGGAGATATATTTTTAATTGTTTTAGGTTAGCTGTTACCCGAAGCTTTCATGCATGTAACTGTAAAGCGCATCATTCTATTTCATATGTAAAATTAATATGTCATATTAGATTTTTCCCCGGAATGTTCCCGGGGTATAATCTAGTGTATTTTTAAATCATAAAACCTCCTTTACCAATTTATTCAGAAAATGTATATTATCATTTATACATATAATAAACCAAAGCCATTTTAATGACATGACATTCAAAGAGGCATTCTCCTCCTTGAGTGTGCCATGTGTCATCCTATGTGGCATTGAGATATTTTAGGGAAAAATATTTTAAAAATAAAATTAGATTTTTCTCTCTTATGTTTCCTCTCATAATTTTCAAACGTTAATTTCTTTTATATACGAGTTTTTTTAAGAAAAAATTACACCAAATTAACGAGCGTTTTATTATCTTTCCAACGAGTACCATAGTGCTATATAAAAAACGGAGAAAAAAAACGACTATTTTTTGTTGGGTTTTGTTCAAACAGGAAAAAAACACACCAAGTATTCAGGTAAATCATTAATCATGTATAGGCAGGTCACTAATTATGTTCAAATCAGGAAACATGAATTCTATTTTCAACACGCGGTAGCATTGTAGTTATACATTGTTTTAGGTTAGATATTAATATTAAAGTTATACATTGTTTAAGATTAGGCGTTAACATTGGAGATATAGTTTTAATTGTTTTAAGTTAGCTGCTACCCGAAGCTTTTATGCATGTAACTGTAAAGCGCATCATTCTATTTCATATGTAAAATTAATATGTCATATTAGATTTTTCAACCCCGGGACGTTCCCGGGGTATAATCTAGTTATTTATATAATGTAGAGGTTTTAAGGTAAAGACTTGTCTCTAGCATCAATATCTTTCTAAATTTAATCCATTCTCTCTTTACGAACACTGTAAAAGTCACATCAGTATTGATCCTTTTAATCATATAAGCTTTTAAGTTTTAAGCTATTGAGCATTATTGGGTTCATTATTTCAACGTTCACCTACCTACGTCATCAATGCCTAACACTACAGGCATTATCGGCATCCTTGCCGATGCGTTTGGGAGGATTAGGGCTCCTCTCAGCAAAAGATGTTGGGGTGTATGCTTTTGTGGCATCGCGAGCTCAGTCTTGGAATCTCCAAGACCACATCTTAAGGAATAGTGGGGTTGTCGACATGGACTTGGACTACGTACAGGCCCTCGAAAGGATAAATGACTTTCTCCCAGGTTTTGATATTGGCGGTTTTTCTAACAAGGACACCGCCCCCCCCCCCCAAAGCCTCAGAAAACTTTGGCGAATGCCCTCTTTGGCAAAATCGCACAGAGCCTGGGTGAAACTTTTGATCTGTCCCCCCGCCAAAAGGCAGTCATTGAATGCTTGCAAAGCCCCCATGCCCAAGATTTCCTGAATGTTATCCCAATCGAAGGGTTGGGCCAAACCATGTCTAGGGTTGAATACAGGGCAATTCTTAAATATCGTTTGATGATCCCGATGTACCATGAAGATGAAGTCTGTCCGATTTGCCGTAAGGCATGCTTGGACAAATACGGGGAACACGCGGTTCACTGTAAGGAGTTGCCTGGTTTCAAATATAGGCATGACTGGGTCCGGGACGTTCTTTGGGACATTTTAAGAAGGGCTGGAATCTCAGCCAAACGGGAGGCTCCTGTGAATTTCCTCTCGGACCCCGCTGATGGGAGATCCACCCTTCGTCCAGCAGACCTGCTTGTCTTTGGGTGGGCCGGAGGGAAACACGCTTGCGTCGATCTAACAGGTGTATCTCCTCTGGTTGGTTTGAGGGATAGTGGTTTTTTAGCAGGGCAAGCTGTGCGGAAAGCAGAGGCGAAGAAAGTTGAGAAGCATGCTAAAGCTTGCGAGGAGAACCAACACGTTTTTGTTCCCCTGGCATTTGATACCTTTGGCTCGTTGGCGCCGGAAGCCATCCGTTTCCTGACTAGAGTTCAACGGGTTATTCATGGCAGTGTCTCGACTCCAGGGGGACATGGGTTTGTTTTTAGTAGATTAGGGTTTGCCATCCAGAAGGGGGTGGCGGCGCAGCTTGTTGCCCGCCTGCCCGCTATCTTGATGTAATTAGTCGCGTTTATGTGTTTATGAATAAAAAATATATTTGCGGCAATCCTAGCATCTAGTTACAATAAAGGTTAGTATGTATTTTCTTTTCTTAGAAAACCGTGAACATGTATATAATATCTCATCCACGTATGTGATCTGTAAACACTTTGTTATTCTGTAAAAATGAATATAATATCTGATCCACATTTATAAATTGTAAACACTTAGTTATACTTCGTAGTTCGTACAAACGAATTATCTTTTACTAGAATGCATCTCATTAGCCCATGTTGCTAAAGACTGATAACTAGTCATTTGGGCTTTGTCTAACAACACGGCCCATTTATATACAGCTTACTGCTTTTTATTTATTTGTTTATTTATTATGACTTCTTTAATGGTATGGTTTTTAATTTCTAAAATATTGTATTAAGAGTATTAACTACTCATTCCTTATAATCATATAAACATTAAAATTTAAGATTACTAGATATTGAACCACTCTATAAGCCAAGTTGGGATTTTTCGTAATTCAAACCTTTTGAAAAAGTACAAAGTTTTTTCCGAAAGTTCTTTTGTTTGCTTAGGATCATGCCATACATATTGAATCTTTGTTACTATACCATTAGTTCTATGTTTTAGTGCACTAAACTAGTATTAGATAAATTGCATGTTAGCATGATTATTATTAAGGATGTTGATTCTGACACGACATAAAATACTATAAGAATACAAGAAGGGGGTTCTCCACTGCAGTGCAACGGTTAATCCTTGGGGAAATGAGGGAAGACCCGGCCATTAGCTTGGGTTTGATTCCTGATCCAACCCGGTTTTACCGGTTATTTCACTGTCGTGTCTTCGGGCGGGTGAATGGTCGGGTTTTCCGGGAACTGGTGGCTTGGTGTGCGTTAGCTACCCAGTGGATTCTAGGACGGGCACCTCAGACGTGTCTTCGCCTAGGGGCGTATGAGTACTTTCACGGGAGTGGGTGTCCGGGTAGTTGGCACTCAATTTATTGACCGTTCAAAAAAAAAAAAAATACAAGAAGGAATGGGTAAATTTGCATGGGTTCAATCTAAACAAGCCAGGTTTAGTTTCCAGGCAAACCCATGTCAAATCTGTCAACTAGGCAGGTTCACGTGTTGATCTTTTAACTTGGGTAATGTACTAATGTTACAACTCAAAATTGTTCGTGTAATTTAATATAGAAATATAAATTAAAAGAGAATAACATCAAATCTTAAGTGTTAAAATGCCAGAAAAAATGTTTTGTGTCAAACCAAAAAGAGGTGGGTTTATGGTATATGTGTCGAATTCAACCTGTAAACCACTAAATCTGGAAACTACCCCTTTACTACTCGTAAGCATGTTATAACCTTTAATTCACCTAGCTCTTGAAAGAAAAAATAGTAAACAAACATTTAGGTGAAACATATACTAAACCAAGCAAATGGTGCAACCATACCTATTTAAGAATAAAACAAAAATCCTTTTAGTTTAATCCTTTTTCTGGTTTCCACAATTAAGATCATGAATAACATCACTAATTTCCAGTATCAAGATCATGAATAGCATTGCTAAGAGCAGCAATGATTCTTCTTGACGGATGAGGTGATGACGTCAGCTTGCTCGACTTCTGTTCCACTGACAAGAAGGCTTCCGGTACGAGTTTCTCTCTCCCTCACTCTCAGTCACAATCATTGCTAGCGTATCCCACTAACTTTCATGGCCACAAGCAATGGCAAAATCGGAAGTTGATAATCGGGGGGGGGGGGGGGGGGTGTTCAGCAACTTGCGTACCAAGGCACGCAGATACAATTACCTAACTCACTAAATGTGTTGCACTTTCAAGCTCTCAAGTGCTACTTCAAGGCATTTTCTGGCAAGGTTGGAATCAACTTATATAAGCATGCATTCAACCTAAAACAGTCAATGCAGACCTAAAACAACTAAAATGGCTGTTTATATTATGCACCTCATGTAAGTGCCTAGGCTCTAGGCTCCTGCCTCACCCTACACACTTAGAGTGTCTTGGTCTTTTGACAACATAGATCATCATAAGGTTCTATTCTCTGTCGGTTACAACTAAGTGGTCCAACTCATATTTTTCTTAAACAAACTTGACTTTTAGACTATTCGTTGTGGGCCGCAAGCGAGCAGGCATGAGCCACCGACTTCACTCTCAAGTAACCCGGTCACTTGACACCGTTATAGCCGGGGGTGAGCACTGGCGCGACCAAAGCTTACTTTCTCCCATCAACGCACCCGACCACCATCGCCTTGCTCGCGCCACGGTTGTTCGTGTGGGTCTGTTGTAGTTGTTGTGGCCGGGGGCGAGCACCAAGCTCGATCGCTATCCACAACGGATAGTCTTTAGAAATAGAAAAAAACCAATAAGTTCTGATAACCGAGGGATTAGCGGACCCACTTGACGTACGTATGGCCAACGGACCCATTTCTGATGGCCCTTAACCATCACAAAAACTAATCATTAATTGTCCTTACCTAATCTTTTTAATTATTTCTAAGAATGCTTCACCCACTACAAAAAGCGACACCACACCAAATTTTCATCACAATTTTATAATTCCATTAAATTGTACATCAAAGATGCAAACAACCATATGAATAATTAAAGCCAAAAGAGTGAATTAAACACCACCAATCAATTTAATTAATACTAGTTAAATAAACCAAGAACCACAGCCAAAAAAACACTTAATTTATGGCCTCATGTTTAATTTACACATGAAAATATGTACAGACCACATTAAAAACCGATCTGTCATCATACAACATCAATACATTAACATGCAACTAATCCTGCTTAACAAAACATTAACCTAACAAACAAGTTCATCGCCTAGGAGAATTTTAAGCTGCTCGAAAGACGCTTCTTCGCCGAGCCTCATGGCTTCTAGTACCCGTTCGAACACAAGAACATGACATGGAATACGTAGGACACCTTTTTGCTCGTATCCATATTCTTGAGCTGACTTATTGAGCAAGTTGATGAAAATCGGGTGGTTGAGTAGGTCCGCGCTAACGATAAAACGTTCCATCTCGTCGCCTACGTAAACCGGTAAGTGTCCCTCGGGAACGCCGCCAGAGCGGCGGGATTTCGGTGTTCGGGATCGGTGGGAGAAGCGGGAGTCGGAGCGTAAGAGAGAGTAGTGGGATGAGTCGGCGACTCGGGAAAGTCGGCTTATGAGTTTTTTCATTGTTGTTGATGAATTTTAAGGTTTAGGGTTTAAGGTTTAGGGTGAATATTTCGGTTGAGATTGGCAGTTTGAGATGAGGAATGAGAGAGTGTGGAAATGCGGGTTTAAAAAGGGATTGGGGAGCGGGTACAGATAGGCGTACTTGAAAGGTACAAAGTTTAATATTTATTTATTTTTTATTATTTAAATATGTGAAATAAATTATTGTATAGGAATAAATAAAATGGGTCTTGTGACTCATAACCTACTACCGTTTTTATTATTATTTTAGTTTTTGTTTTAATAGTAAGAAATATAATACTATAGTCACCGTTACAACCTTAACTGACATTATTTCACGCTATTTCACCTTGTATATTCCTTTTAATTTTGTCTCTATTCAATGTTTGATTATACAATGAATGATATGCACATGTTGATGTACATATATACATATATTATATCAGTAATCATACCTCAAAAATCCCTTGATAAAAAAAAAACACTTATTTACATTTATAATATAATTAACCATGTTACACACATAACTTCCCTCACATAATTGAAATTAAGAGAAATGTGCATAACAATAATAAACAAATATATATAATTGATGTGTACCCATTGTGTACTTACGTAACAAGTGGGAAATGATTGCAATAATTTTGTTACAATTTTAAATCGAGACTAGCTTATGTTTACATTTACTTGTAAGTGTAGTGGAAATCATACATTTCATTAAAATAAAATGATAGAGATGCTCTATATATTCGTATGGGAGATGTAATACAAATGAATTACAAGGAATGTGAATATATTAACATTACATAAACACAAAAAGATTAAAATCAATGTATTCAATAGGAGGCGCACCTTCTTGTAGTATCCTTGGATGCAAGAACGAACAGACAAAACGAATGTATTCTTACTGAGTCTCCTCTAAAAGAACATGTTCGTCTTCCGGGATACAACATTAATCATGAAATTAGTTGTATTGCCAAAGATAGCTAATGCACCCGATATGCATTAGACTTTTTTTTGGAAACAAAAGGAGGTTGTAATGTGGATGAAACATTTTGTTATAGCTCTCTTCTCTAACTTGCTCGAAATTAAATGTTGATCCTTTCTCGATTTCTATGATTGTGAGGTACTTCAAGTGTTTTCTAACTATCTAAGATGAACTATTGAATTTTCAATTCAATAAAAATTGTTATATTCGTTCATGACTTGGTTCGAGATGACACATAATTAACTTAGCAACAACACCAACTTTTGACCGGTCGAGTTGTAGGAACTACGAGTCATCATGCAATAGCAACACACAAATAGCATCTCGGTAGTTGTAACCTGGCATAAGTATGAGCTAAACGATTGCACTGCTAGTAAGTAGTAAACCATACCACGCCTTTGTTGTGGACCAAACAATTGTCACAACTGCTAAGTGGTTACCTGAGGTAGTTCCTACCACTAACTATGAACCATCAACAACAACTGAGTCGTGACTCGATCAGTAGCAAGTCGTGCCCACCAAGCCATTAATTAAGTAGTAACTGACCATAGTCAAATTTAAAAAATAAAGGCTTAGAGGCTGTTTGGTTGATTAAGTGCTGAATCATTAAGAAGTGCATATGGTTAAGAGGATCTGAATAGTTAAGTGCTGAATCATTAAGTGTTATTTTGTTGGACCTCTAAATGGTTAGTCTTCTTGTCCCAAGTAAGGGGAAGTAAAAATAGATTCATTCAGTGCCTAATGGTTCAACAACATTCTAAGTCTTAATTGTTCAGCCTTAACCATTCAATTCATATGCTGAAACAAACGCGCTGAATGCTGAATCATTCAGCGCTGAATGACTCAGAGGCTCATTAAGAGCCTTACCTAACAGCCCTTGAAACACATACGTCAAGCAGCTTGCAATGCAATATTGTGCATCATCAAAGTGCCACACCATGTGTGCATGTGTGCGAGTCACGGTGTTTTGCACCCTTTATGGTCCCCATTTGTTCATTATCTCCAAGGAAACAAAATCCTTACGTATATACCACTAATTTCTACCCATATCTTATGTAGGTCAAGTTCCATTCATTTTGCTTCCTTATTCCCGCACCTCTAGTCATTCTAACCACACAAACTTTGAGTATTGTTGACATCTCATTCATTTTGGACACACTTTGGTTCATTGCGAATACCACATAGTAAAATGTGGACCCTGTAATAATTACTTATGTAACACATATACAAACATATATATTTGCGTCCAAAGTTAGTGAATCCCGCATTTTCACTAAATTTTTATAACATTAAATGTGAAACTAGTTATAGCATTTTGTATTATAACCCACTAGTAAATGCACCTAATTTAAAAAAAAAAATAAAGATATGTGAAAAAAATACAAAGTAAATGACATAGTGGTGAAGTATAGGTATGAACAATAGTAAATTCTATGGCAAACCACTTATTTACGTGTATGTATGTGTGTCTCCCTCTAAAGAGAATAGAAGAGTGGAGGTGGTTATGAGCTAAAATGAGTTGTCTTGAAGAATCTTATCCTACTATAAATCTATAATATGTTATGGAATATGGAATGGCAGGTCGTGGGGAAAAGGAAAAAAAGGTGATATTATTGTCGTTGGTTTTAATTGCATCTTTTTTCTATTTTTTATTTTAAATTACTACCTTTTTTAATAATTGCTAAAGATGTCATCATCTTACTTAACTTTTTTTTTTTTTTTATCGGCTAGCGCAGTGGTCTCTTTTTTTGTTTTTTGAGGAGCCACTGACAACTGACGCGGACCCGGTTCGAAGCGGCGCCAATCATCTTACTTAACTTATCCACCACTCTCTTTAGCTTTGTATTTTTATATAGTTTTTGGACAGTCCTGGACCAGCTATGCATGCTCATCAATTGCTAATCAATCATAATGGAATTTGTTCAAATTTATTTAATTACTTTGTTTTAGAATGAGAATAATATTAATCATTGCTACGACTAAAGCTATGTAACAGAATGACTAGTATGAATCCGAGTCATATATACATAGTATACGCGGAGGTATCTTTTAAAAATAATTTTAGGCGTGAAGTATACGAAGCTATTAGATATGATATGTGACTTGTGGGTGAGTGTTACACGCAATAATATACTTTAACTTACAGATAATAAGTTTTTGTTTTTTTTGCGGTATAATTTTCTAAAAAATAATAATACATTTCTTAAAAATAAATAGAACTGCGTTTAAACCTAAAAAGTCAGTAACTAAAGAGATGTGTTAGTTACTTTGTTGCTCTTTCAGCAATTTTTGTTTAATATATTTTACGATCTTGCCACCATCGTCATCATAATCATCAATAAAACATGATTATGGTCTTCAATATTTTGATAATTCCACTTTGTATTTAATCCTTGGTGTCCCCGGCCCAAGAGGACATCAAGGTGGTAAAGTGGTGTGTTACCCAAGTAAGTGTTTGTGAGTTCAGATACTGCGAAGTGCATAACTTGTGATTTTCGGAGCATATTGTGTACAAAAGAGTGTGTATTTCTTTGTCGGTCAATTTTTTTTAGTATAACCTTTAGTGTGTGTCAGTGTGTGTGAGACTGTGTGTGATGTTTACTTAAAAATTTGTCGTAGGTGGGCGTGACGAAGAATGGCACACTCTCTATGAAAAAGCAACATATGTGATGATCAAAAGGTAAATATATAGTTGGCATCTACATGTACATGATGGTGGAAAGTTAATACACACGCACTACAATTTAATAGTAAATTCATACAAAATCATTTATGATATCTTTAAAGACCCATTTTATCATCATCATAACTGCTATAACATACACACTTTATTTTGTTGGATTATATAAAACAAAATCATCATAGTGTTATACTATAGATAATTCACACTAGAAAAGAAAAACCGGCTATAGTGCAATATAAGTTGTATAAAACACCAAAACACCAATAGGTGAACTATATACATGAAGTTCGTTAATTAACAAAAGACTTAACTGAAGCGATAGATTATAGATAAGAAATGTGCACATGCAACTAAAAATATACACAGAAATTTCAATACGAGGCGACGGAAAGTGTGTTTAGATATAAAGGTATGATTGTGAGCTTGCATAGTATCATAACACGTTATGTTCTATTGTTTTTGGCTTTATGCACGTTTTCTAGAAAATACGAAGAAGAATTCCACTGTTAGCGGTCAAATACTCAAATGTATCGAAAGATACATAAAGTGTAGTATAAATGTTGGATTGTGGTACTAAAAGGCATAGGTATGCTATATGCTTTGTGGGTCTTGGAGGTGGTTTGATAAATAGAGAAAAATAAATGATATTGTTTGTGCATCATAGCACGTTCACTTATTTCATGGTCCTCCAACAGGCCTTCATTGCGTTATCCACAGTAAAGCAAAGTATGTGGTCTCCATGAGAGAGAGATAGAGAGCATGTGCACAAATATTAAAGATGAAATAAAGTCTAGTAAATTTTGAGATAACTCCAACCGAAACACTTATTTTGTTGATACTAAAAGTGTTATTCATCTTAGATTTAATTTTATGCTCGTCAAACCAAATACATTGTATCAAGGCTTCATATTCTTATGTGTATAATGTTAAAAATGGAAAATATAAAAATGACTAGTTTTGAAAATCTAGAGGTACATAGTTGTAAAAGGATGGTCAATATCACCACTTGTCAGAATTACCTTTTGAATTACAATATGCTATCAATGTCACACATGACCACACTTAATCATTTACCAGATAAGGTCTCTCAAGTAATCTCACTTTTGAAGTTAGATCTTGGGTACCCCGGACTAGGTACTAGAGCAACCGTGAGAACACCATCGCCACCCTCTTGGGTAGGTCCAGCGGGTACCCAATCTGGTGTCAATCACCGAAGAGACAACTCAGAATTGAGCCGTTGGGTTTGGTCAAATTTAACCGTTGAACACAATAATATAAATAAATTTTAACCCTCTTTATTTACAATAAAATAAATAAATTTTAACCCTCTTTATTTACAATAAAATAAATAAATTTTAACCCTCTTTATTTACAAATCTCGCAATTTTTTTTCACACACTAACTCTACAACCATTTCTCCTCTCTATAAACTTCTTTGCTCAATTTTTTTTCTAATAATACAAGATGGATGGTGCAAATCACAATAAGTCAATAACCGAATCTTCCCGAGAATGAGAAGAGACACCAGAAGACGGCCTACGCAGCGCCTAATCCTGAAGATTTTCAAGAGCTTAGAAGAAGGAAAGAAGCTGAACAACAACGCCTGAAGAATCCTAGCAGCAGAGAAGACTCAAGCTGGCAGCCGTTATCAGTAAGAAGAATAAAATGAAGGAGAAACAATTCTGGAAGAGGGAAGACAGACTAAAGCTATCGACAACTTTCTTTGTTTCTAACATCCCTGAGGGGTGTTCCGCTGAAATGCTATGGAAGTCTTTCGAACACTTTGACAACCTGGACGATGTTTTCATCCCTAGAAAGAGAGACGGCGGAGGTAATCGCTTCGGTTTCCTTCGATTTACCAATGTTGGTGATGCCGCGGCTTGGCTACCAACAATTCAGGGTATTGCGGTTGATGGTGCAATTCTGTCGATTTCTTTAGCGAAGTTTCACAGGGACGGTAGCAAAGTGGAACCTCAAACTACCTCTTATAAAAGCACCTCGGTGTTTGATAGACTGGACCGACCAGTTTACCAAGCGGACGGAGGTAGTTCTGGTCCTCTAAGGCAGCCTGAGACTGAAGGGACGTTTAGGGCTGCACTTACGGGCAGTCAGGGGAGTATCAAAAAAGAGTTGCTAATTGATCTTCCTCCCATCAAAGGGCAACACAAGAATGGGTGGGAGGCTGGTTCCCTCATTGGAGAAGTTAAAGACCTGGAGTTTCTTGACAACATAGTCTCTATCCTGTCGAATGTTTAGATTGAGGTTATGAAGGTGAAGTACGTTGGTGGTCTTAAAGTTTTACTAGTGTTTGGTAACAAGGATTTGGCGGAACAGTTCTGAATTCTGAGTATGAGTTTTGGTCCCAATACTTCTCCAGATTGTATGTTTGGAGAGGTGTTGATCCAGTTTTTGAAAGAGTGGCCTGGATAAAAATTACAGGTATTCCCATTAGCCTGCGGGTCAGTCATGTTTTAATTGTATAGGAGAAAGATGTGGAACTTTGCTAAAAAAAGCCAAGATTTCGGAGGATGACAAGAATTTGGTCGATTGTAAATTAGCTGTTCTTGTGAACAAGCTGGAGCCTGTTGATATCCATGTTAAGTTGCGTACTCAAGGACGGGTGTCAATGCTAGAGTTCAAGAAATTATGGAAAGACTGGGTCCCAGATTTTCTATGTAACGACAGTCCGGTGGTTTCAGACACAGTGTCTCCTGCTCCGGCGGGTCCTAGATTGAAGTCGTTAGTGGTTACCAGGCTGCGTGGAAGGTGAAAGGTCTATTGAAGATGAAAAGTCGAATACGTGCATGGGTAACTCCAAACAGTTCCCATAATAATAATGATGATATTTTCAATGTGACCCAATCCCTAGAGAAGTGGAGTCTAGTTGCTTGAGGGACCCACCATCACCAGGATTTAATGCCCCCCTCTCTAATATTGGGTCTCCTGATGCTCATGGGCCACCTATTGTTAATGATGCCCCAGGTGAACTTTCATATGTGACAGTCCGGCCCAAAGACAAGAGAAGAGCAAAAAAAAAATCAGGCCCAAACGTTTATTACCCCTGATCTTAACAGAGCTGCTGACTCGGATCCTTTTGGTGTTTCTGAATTGATTCTCCAAACCTCCAAGGCTGGTACTAATCGGAGAGGGCTGGACATGGATCAGGAGGCTGACTTGAATCTAAATGTGGAAATAATGCTTCTTCTGATGTTAATTCCGATAACGAAGTGGAGGAACTTGAAGATGAATTGATGTTCGAAAGAGAGGTGGATGAGACCATTTTATACGGTGAAGGCCTTGGTATTAATTTCGACGGCTTGGACAATCAGGTGAGAAAGGTTATTGATGGGGAATTGGCGTCTAACCGGTCGTTATGAATTTCTTGTCCATTAATATTAGAGGGGTTTCCGGGGCGGCCACAGGATTGGGTGAGACGCATTCGGGCTGAGTCTAAAGTCTGTTTTCTAGCTTGCAAGAGACGCACCAGGCGGATCTCAACCATCCGTTTTTTCGGGCGCTTCTGGGGTAGAGGTAGATATAATATTGATGTTGTAGACGCGGTGGGGAGAGGTGGTGGTCTGGCTTCTATTTGGGATCCGGATCTTTTCAAAGCAGAGTATGTGGAAAAAGATCAATGGTTCTTAGCGGTTTCTGGGTCTTTCGTGGGAGTTAATGACAAGGTGATTATCGT
>JAUTDX010000410.1:0-156795 GCA_030844895.1 Ambrosia x helenae | reverse complement strand
CTGGAGGTCTATAAATAGCAAGCTACCCTCAACCATTGGCATCCCTTCATGTGGCCGACTTCCAGGCTTTTTTCAGAGATATTGGGGTCTTGTGGGAACCTTAGGTCCCTCCTAACATCCACCAAGGCTAGCCTCGTCCTACCTTAATTATCTTGCCAAGAAGAGGAATTGTAGAGTAGCTTATGAAATAAAACATCAAGGTCTTGAAGATGATAAATACATAGCATTAGGAGATGGATAGCTTGTCTATGAGCAGCCATGTTCTTGTGTTGATCATTCGATATGGTTGTATCTTTCTATTATTCATGAACCCCACTTCGATATGTAGACTTTTATTATTAGTAGTAGTAGTTTATCTTTAGTTATTTGTTGTGTTATCTTCTTCTAATCCTTGTTTGTTTATCTTGTGACAGGTTCAAATGGTGATTAACTTTAATAAACTAAAATCAAGCTTAACTTAATTAAACAAATTATCAAGAGGTATAATCAACTTCTGGTAGTCCCAGCTAGATCCAAGGTAAGGAAACCGTTAGTGAGACAGATCCTTCGTGCTTCTGATATCCGAACCGGATACTGAGCAACGGCTTATGAAGTGGACCAATATATGAGTGACACATTTTTGGTACTTACCAGATGTTCGAATGATCTTCTTGTAAAGGGAGGATTCCCTATGGGTGAACCAGTGATCTTCGGATTGCACACATTGAGGATTATGTTCCACTTTTATTAAGAATTTCTTAAGCGAATGAGTGATTTTCTTGGCAAAGGGCGGATTCCCTAAGGGGGCACCAGTAATCTTCGGATTGCACACACTTTAGGATTATGTTTCAACTTTGTTAAGGATTTCATTCATCTCGGGAGGTTATGGGTTGGGTTAATTAAGTCACTAATCACCAAAACCAACTTTATATTTATCAATTCAAAGTGTCACTTAAGGTAAATAAAACAAGAAATTCTATATCTAGGTCTCGTTAGTACAAAACCGTTCACCAATAGGGTACACGTCATCTGAGTTGACTGTAAGAGAGATCCTTCGGTCTTCATGATCGATTAACCTACTTAGTGATACGATGTTGCCAGGATTGACTCTAAGGAGAGATCCTTTGGTACGGAACGCGAGAGCTAAGGGAGGTGTACAATGTTCTAGGTCGAAAGTAAAGCCTCCACTACAAGAAGAAGATGAGCTTGAGGATCAGAGACTTGACGCAGTTAGGGAAGTCCGCTATATGCGAGCTCGGGCGGAGTACCTTCATGTGGGCCCACATCGGTACGTTTAAGCACACTACTCAGTAGTGGCCCCGCTTCTCTATCAACGAGTCACACTTCAAGATCACTCTTTTCCTCCTCACAAATAATTAACCTTGACTATTAACTATAATAATAAATTTAACTACTTATACGGAGGGTCCCGAGATGTGCACATTTGCTAACTCTACTATTTTATCCTTTTCTTTATCAAACCCAAAACCTTTTTCAAACTATTTTGTTAAAGAACCCCTCTGTTTTATTTTCTTTTAAAATTCGATCAGATAAATGATGAAAGGTGAAGTAGGGAAAGTGTGAACTCTGGAATACGATACTCGATACTTACCCTAGAAAACTATACTATGCACGTCAGGTTCTCTCCTATGTGTATGGTTTTTAGTTTCTAAAGTAATTATCGTTTACTTTATAAATTTAAAACTTGTCAAAAACGGTTTAGTAAAAATCAGTCGTTTTCGCCAAAAACAAAGTTTTGGATTTAAAACATCAAGTTTTTGGCCCCGGGGAAATGAACATCTTTCTAAATTACTAAAACCAGGCACATCAGTCATTTGGTCGGTTCAATGATTCAGGAAATCATCGGGGTTGATTTACACTAACGAATTGTCCAGGGTTCAACGATTCGAGAGAATCATTGCGGAAACATATGCACACACGAGTCTTGAGTCCCGTTGTTGGTGAAATTACATAGTTGGGTTAAGTATCAAGTATCAAATGTTCTATAGATGATGTGCAACTTGTGAATGCGTGCTTATTATGATTAGATATGATTAACATGTGTTAGAAATGCATATTCATGCGTTAGAATGTGTTAACGTGTGTTAAAATGGCAAAACTGTGAATCAACTAGATCAAATATGAGAACCTATATTTGGGTTCGACCTTAAGGGGGGTCGAACCCAGTTGACTGAGGTTGAATGAATCCATAGAAAGTATGGTTCGACCTTATGCAGGGGCGAACCAAACCTGACTATAAATACATCACTTTGCAACATTTTAATCCTTTTACAACCCTAATTCGCCCCCAAGTGCTCTCTCTCCTCTCTCTCAATTCCAAACCTGTTGAAAGGAGTTTTGCTCTCGTTTTTCAGACCCTAAAGCTTAAACACATTCTATAACCAAAACAAGTGAAGATTCAAGGTTGTTCATCATCTAAACCTTTTTAATCAAGTTTCATTCGTTTTTATCAAACCCAAAGTTCCAGATCTGATTTAAATGAGTTTTCATGGATAAAAACCTTTCTAGCGTCTTTCTAAACTAAATCTTTTGATGAATGATGAGTTTTCTTTTTAAAAACCTCAATGTTAATAGTGTTAAATGATTTGTTATTGTGTTATGTGATATGAAATGATGAAATAGATTGTATATTAGTGATTTAGGACTATTTTTGATAGTGAATTATGGATGTTATAAGGTTTAATTGATGTTTGACGGATTTCACCCATTTTGGGGGTTTTATGATAAATATAGGGTTTGTTATTGTTGATTTTGATAATGATATGATTGGGGATTCAGTTGTACACGTGAAAACACTTATACAAACTTTATGATAGGTCACCGGTAATTGGGACCATTTATTTGTATCGGTTACTCTATTTTAGAAGATGCAACCTAAGGTGGGTGTCACAGCCCCACATTTTACTGCTTTCATATTTGGGGGAGAAACAGTGGTACGAACTTACGAACTTCTAGACCAACATATTACATTATATCACATGGGTACTAAGTGACATTACATCAATAAAGTCCTCCTAATTTAGTGAACCATTAATATGTGGATACATAGCGAGGGAAGTGTGAAAGATCTATTGGGCCCGACAAGCCCCACACTCGGATCGATTGGAGGTCGGACGGGTGGATATTTATCCTATCTAACTTACGACACCAGGTGATGTCCGGTGACAGGTATTGAGGCATTCTAGCGTTCAGCAGTGGTTCACGACACTTTAGTATCATGTAACGATGTCTAGCTAGCATCAGGTACAGATGTAAGGTTGTTGGGTCTGGATTTACAAACATTACTTACTTTTGCAAACTTAAAACTCTATGACTCACCGGCACTTTATGTGTTGAGTAAGATTGCATGTTTTCTCAGGTCGCTAAGGTAGCAGCGAGACTAGGCGCATTGGAGTCGCACTGAGTCTCATTATGTCATGCATGGTTGAACATTACGTTATGTTTTCAAACTACTTACTTTGGGTTATGGTTTGTAAACTTGATTTGCTTCCGCTGTGGTCTTTTAGGGTTATGTAAACTTTTAAACTGCGTGGCTGGTTTTTATTACTTATTTTCATATCATATAGTTGTCGTTTATTGTGTCTGTTGACTTGGATCCTGGTATGTCACGCGCCTCGCGGTAAAAAACCGCAAGTGGAATCTGAGGGTGTGACATCAAATCGTTTTGACAGAGGTAGATGACTCAAATTGATTTGTAGGTGGAAACATTAAACAGATGGCTGCAACGGTGGAGAGAGAAAGAGAGAGAAGAGTGTGTGTTGTGTTCAGTGGGTGGTGTTATCAGGTGTGGTAGGGTGTCGAGAAAAGAGCCAGAAAAACAAGTACGAGGTGTCATCTGGGAGAAAGGCTTGGTGTCGAGAAAAGAGCAAGACAAGCTGGTATGTGATATGCAGGTAGATCACTCATCTTTTAAACACTATTCATGAAGTTTCCTTATTAAGAAATAGGATAATGGGATTTAGTGGTTGTACTGACCTTTTGTTGTTTTATCCATATTTTTTTAATCCAATACTTTTACATATTGTACAATGGGGTTCAGGGTTCTACCCACCTTTTGTTTTTTATCTTTATTTATTACTAACATCTTTAGTAGGTTGTATCTATCTTATCTTTTGAACCTTTCAACTTTATAAATTTTCCATTTTACGTACAGTCTAAAATACATTTGTGTGGTTCAACATTTTTTCGCCTATTTAACCCGTTTAACGGCATGTCACAATGCACTGTCCTATATCGACTTAGTTATTGTTTTCAATGTTTTATGTTTTGCTTGTGTGCTCCAACATTTTTACGTCTACTTTTCGTTTAGTTTATTTTATTCGTTGTTTATTTACTTTTTAACACGATGTTTTTTAGTGTTGGTGATCACTAGTGGTGGCGTACCGTTGGTTGTACTTGGCATGGTTTTTCGACCATGCCGTAATACGTGGGACCTAATACACTAGTTTTATAAAAGAAGTAGTTGTAATAAAGGATCTTTGACCTAGTGGTATCAAGGTGTTGAATAAGACTTTGTCTTTTGTCCTTCTAATGGTGAGTAGTTCAAAACCATAGGTAATAAAAAAATGGAAAAATGGAGGAGGTGTTAGAGAAAGTGGGTATCAAAGCGATTGATAAACTTAAGGTTAAGGTGGGAAACGAACACAGTACGAGATTTTGGAAGGACCCGTGGATTGGTGAGGTCTCACTGCAGGTGGCTTTGCCTGAGTTGTACAGCCTGTCTAAGGCCAAAAACGGCTCAGTCGCGGCGTTTTGGGTGTCCGATGATGGGGCCTCAAGGTAGAACTGTAAGTGGATCAGGGAGCCAAGCTCTGTTACTGAAAAGGAGCAGCTTAGTAAGCTTCAAGAGATGTTGGGCCGCTTTTCTTTCACAGGGAACCGGACAATTGGGTTTGGGTTAACAAGTCTGGTCATCAATTCGCTGCGAAGGAGATCAGGGACGAGATAGCTCAAAGAAGAATAGGGCAGGAGGTTGAAACGCCTTTCAAGTGGAACGGGTGGGCCCCTTACAAGAGCAATTACCTTCTGTGGAGGGCTCAAGCAGGTCGGTGGCGGCTAAAGTGGAATTACTGAAACGTGGAGTCAACTTGGTAAATAATAATTGTGACAGGTGCGGTTATGGTATTGAAGACGTGGACCACATTTTCATCAATTGCCTTTGGGCCACTGCGGTTTGGTGGAACGTGTTGACTTGGATGAAAAACGCTTGGCCTCCTCGTGTGTCTACCCTAAACCAAATGATCGTCTACATCGCTTCTTGCCCGGGCTCGAAGAAGTGGAAGAAAATTGTTAATATGGTGACTATAGCAACGACATGGAGAATTTGGGTCGCGAGAAACAATATGGTGTTCGAGAACAACTTTATCCCAATAACAAAACTCGTTGACCTCATCAAAGAAGACGACTTCATGTGGATTCGACATAGATCAAATCTGCCAGCCTTAGCTCGGGAAAAATGGATAATGTTTGACGTTCTTGATCTTTTGTAATCGTTTTTGTTTGGTGTTTGCTTTCAGCCGTTGGCTGGCTCTTTATATATATATATATGAAGTGTTTGCCGTTTAAAAAAAATAAAAAATTAGCTTTCAAAAAATAAAAGAAGTAATTGTAAGATTAATTAGATAAAAAGGATTAGTTTGTAATTTGTAATGATTAATAGGCTAACTATTGGCCCGCTTTATTAATTTAATGACAATAAATAACTTTGGAAGTCCTTATGGACAAAGTTCTGCTGCTTGCTTGCCTAACAAGTAACCCTTACGTTGATGTAGACCTCTTAACCTACATAACCAACTACTATTCAATGAAGACAATGTTATGTTCAAATTTTCCAATTCTCGAATCATGTTAAACATTTTACCCTTTTTAGTAACATGTATTTTTTTTTTTCGAACGTCTAAATTTTTTTGTCTCCCACATATTCAAACCCCTCATCACTTGAAAAAACCAAAATTTATTTAACACGTTGATAATACTAGGCCAAGCCCTTTAGTTTAACATGCACTATTTCATTAGGTGTGTGTTCATTAATTTTTCAAATTTGAATTTTCAACACCTAACTTTTTTTTCAGGATACATAAATCAATAAACACCAAATTTAAACATTTCTAATTGAAAGATTATCATGAGAAAAGAATAGAATATAGGCTAGTTAAAAGATTCAAGGTTTTAAGAGAACCAAAGTTGTTTGGTTTACGAAATTCAATGAAATTCTCAATATTCTAAATTTAGTTTTTTAATATATTGGTCCGTACAATTTAGTGCAATTTAAATATGATTTAATTAATTGGTGTCGTTATAATTAAACCCTCAAAATTTATTTTCACTCCCAAAGCGTTACGCTTTGAGACCAATAATAAATGGACTAAACAAATAACAAATGAACGATAAAATCGGTTAAAATTTACAAACTACGTTATCAACAATATATTTGTTACAAAAAAAACCTTACAAAGTAAAAATTAAACAAACATAAAATCAATTAAAAAAATCTTTAAAAAACACAAAAAAAAAAAGCCCGTCCCCAGAACCCCCCAAAAACCCACCTTAACCACCCAACACCAATCCCAAGTCTACTGACCAAAATTTACAAATTTAGGCCAAATTTAGGTGGAGTTGCTAGACAACCACCGACTAGCGATTAATCGATGTTTACTCGGTGAATCTTCGACTAGCGATTAATCGGAGGCTATGCGAGATTTTTACGACCATGGCAATGAGCGGTAGGTGGCACTGGCATTATGCACATATGACCACTACAATACCTCTTATGATTTTATATTGAACCGCAACGACACGCACCAAATAAACATAATTGATTAGGATCTACAACCTATTGGTTGTTAGGTCTATGTTATCAAACCTATGTTAGTTAACAAACTCCTTATATGTGAGGAACTCAGACTATCCTCATTCACAACCAACACAACCCAACTTTTAAATAAAAAACTAATTTCTCTCTCTTACAAATACACAACCCAACCATACTCAAAATTTAACACCCATTCACAACCTAAATCATCCTACAAATAATTTTTTTTAAACGGACTCAGTTTTTAATAAAATTTATATCATGATGTTCACAAAAAAAAAAGTTAAGAAATACCGTGTATTTAGTTTTAATTTTAAGTTTATAACAAGTTATTTGAGTAATTAAGTTAGTGGGGGTGAAGTTCGGTTGCAACCCTTGGTTGGTGCACCAACCGGGTTGTGGGTATTTTAGCATTTTTTTTTTTGGCTTTTTTTGGTGAACAACCATCCCATTTACACACCAATGGGGATAGTCTCAGTTCATATTAATAAGGGATAAATATTCAAATTAAGTGATGAACTTTGATAAGGATTACCTATCTAATTTAGTAGATCCATGAAGAACAAATCAACAACCAATTTTTTCTAAGTCAAATCATTAAAAAAACAATCCGATGAAGTCGATTAATCTTCTTTTTTTTTCTTGAATTCAAGACACAATTTTTTCTTCTAACATAAATTCATCTGTTGAAATTTAAATGTCAGTGAAATCACAACCACAAACTTGACATGACAAATTGGCTATTACACTATAAATATTATGTCTATAATCTTTCATCAAAGTCATCACTTCCCAATTGATGTGGAACTTTAAAACAACAATATCAACAACAATAAAGAAGAAGATAAAGTTAGTACTAGTAGGACTAACAAGAAAGAAGAAGATAATTTAGTACTAGTACTTGTTATTACTTTAAAGTAGCTAGAACTGCATAATACTAATATGAGATCTTCACTACAAGAAATTGTAGCAATATCGACTATGTCTTTAGCGACGACGTCGTCGCTAATGCTTCCAATCCGAGTACATGTCAGACTTTAATTTATGACCGTTGATTAGGCAGAGATCGAACGGTGGGAGTGACAACTTGCGTCGCTAAAGGTATGCACAATACAAACGAAAATCTATCTCTTAGCGACGATACAAATCGTCGCTGTTGTCCATTAGCGACGACATAGCATTGACGACGAAAAAATGGGCTATAGCGACCGGTCAATAGCGACGACACAGTAGATTGTACACTTATTTAGATTAATTGTTGGGGAAGTAACATAGTTTTACAAAATAAATACGGAGTATTTGAAATGTATCAATAAAACAGTTTTTAACTAATGCATAGCTTGATACATTATTTTGTTAAATTTAGTACCAAGATACTTGGATCAAATTTGTACACCCCATTTGCAATTAAAAAGATATATGTCATTATACAAACACGACTATGTGAACAGAAATAACATAACTCGATTTTGCCGTCTCAATAATTTGTTGACCCTGTCAACTTTTCATCAAAATTACATTCTTTATTCCTTTGTTTTCCAAAATTGCAATTTTTCTGATCCATTTCACTCAAATACACAGTTAATCGCTTTTAACAATATTTTGACTCAAAACCAATTCAAGATCTATAAATTGACATGTCTGACCATTACTTGAAATTTTACCTTTTAAACAAGACTTGTAATTTCAACCGAATAACCAACTTAAATGATTAATATATCCTGTTTCAATTCAACTACATAAACCCCTACTAATTCAATATTTCATGAAATCGAATTCTAATTGAAATGGTCTACTACTTATCAATTCAATATATAAGATAGAACAAGGTCATTAAATAACAAATTTTACAAGAAACCATTATTCATCATAATTTTTTTTTTTTTGAAAAGCCAACACGAGCCAATTTATTAATCCAAGAAGACACCCATACAGCAGCCAATGTACAATACAAAACCAACGGCCTAGCAAAAGACTACCCGATGGCCCAACCAACCCAAAACAAAATACAGCCCACAACAGTGAGCACAAACACAGCAGCTACAGACCCTACAAGCACAACAGATACAGACCCCACAGTTTGTTTAACTGAAAATGAAACTAAGAAAAATCGATCTCTTCGAATGCCCACCATTTCGTCAATTCGAGTCCCGCCACTTTCGACCTCTTTTTCATCCACCAAAACGAGTTTTCTTTAATATTTTCGAGTATTCTAATCACCGACGTGTCTTTATTGTTAAAAACTTTTGCATTTCGCGTCAACCAAATTTGCCAAAGGGACATGAGAATGACCGCATAAATCGAATCCTTCCATTTCTTCGTTCCCTGCAAGTTGTTGCTCCATTCCAATAGTTGATCTAGCCTGCCAATTTGAGAAGCTGGTTGAATTCTGATCCATTTACAAACATGCCACCATATTATCTTAGACCAAAAACACTCCACCAGCGCGTGATCAATTGTTTCTTCGTTGTCCTCGCATCTTTTACACAGACCGGGCCGATGTTGATCCCCCTTGCCACTAACTTATCTGCTGTTGAAATTCCCCCTTGAATAGCCCGCCACACAAAACAGTTAACCTTTGGTACGGCAATTTTGCTCCATTTAAATCCATTTGAAGTGTTCTGCCCAAACTGTGAAGCCCCAAGGTCGGTCCGCACTTGTTTCACCGAAAATTCCATCTTTTTCCCTTCTGAAATCCAGGACCAGCAGTCATTTCCCAGCTGAATCTGTTGTTCGGCCAGCAGCGTATTTAACCGGTTCCATTGATCGATTTCCCCAGCAGTCGTAGGCAAGCGAACCCATTCCCAACCCCAGTTTATAGTCCCCCCATCCCATGTATAATTGTCAGCCACTTTGGCCTTCTTTGTTTCTGCATAAAGTGAATAAATCCGAGAATTGTTCCTTTAAAAGCCCACCCGAGATCCAGTTATCCCCCCAAAAAGCTGTTTGCCACCATCCTTTACTGAGCATACAAGACGTTGTTGTAAATCTACCCCCTTTTTAAGAAAAACGGACCCAAGCTCAGCTATGGTATTCCAAACCCCACCCAAGGCCTTTTTATGTGGTATGGTCGTCAATTCTCTCGCTCCTCCGTGGATGGCATCGATAACTTTAACCCAAAGTTGTTCAGGAAATACTTTATATCTCCACCACCATTTGACCAGTTACCCAAATTCGTATCCTCGAGGTTTCCCACCCCAAGCCCACCCGCTTTTTTTGGTTTTACAATTTTATCCCAGGCAACCCACCGAATTTTCTTAACATTAGACGCCCACCCCATAAAAACCGTCTCCGAATCCCGTCTATTGTTTTCAAAACAGCGACAGGAGCCCGAAACAGTGAGAAGTAATTATTCATCATAATTAAGTATACAGAAGTCAGTTATATAAAACTAATACAAATATATAACTTTAAATTTAAATTTCAGAAACTTTTATTTTACTTATCAAATTCCATGTATCTAATATCCAATATTTAGTATATTCACTCTTTTGCCTTCGAAACATCAGACAACTCAACCAACTTAAGCGCATCTCCATATATTATATATCAATATTTCACACATTCACTTTTGACTAAATTCCAAAATGATATGATTATACCAACTTTTAATGAAGCATATATCAAAAACTGAGGTACATAAAATTTGACTAATTAAATAAAGGGTGTTGCTAAATGCACTCCCTTTTCTATTATTTTTACTGGTTATACTCCCCCCTTAAAGTTTTCAAATAAGTAAAATTAAACCTTTTATTTTGCAATTTTTTTAGTTGCATCTACTTTATGAAAATTTTATTTATACACTTTGAATTTGTGTATCTACTTTTCAAAATAAATATATAAAGTATTGATTTTATAAGCAAAACAGTCATAATTGATTACAGAACAAGAGACCGTGCCACCATTAAGTCATTAACACAAATTTATTAGTTTTTTAAGGTTGGTTTTCGTTTCTTTAAACCCTCTATTTTGTTTTTCCGATTTTCATTGCTGTACAACTTCGATAGTATCATCAGCCATGACTACAAAAGCTTCCAAAATAATCGTGCTATTTGTATATTTACACATATTTACATCATTGTTAAATGCTAAATGTAAACCATTTGTTTTCTTTACCGTCGTTTACAATTTCGAATCGTCGATCGTCGTTTGCCCGAGCAACATCGCTCAGAATACGTACAGTTCCGCGTCTACGTAAACCATGACGGTTGGTGTAACTCGTCGGGGATCACCGAAGAAATCAGATCCAATATGTTGGAAAATTTTATGTGAAGAACCGCAATTTTTTCTCCGTTCATGAACTTAAAACGATGTAAACCATAGGTATTCTAACACAAAAGTCGATGCAAAATCAATTTCAAATCTGTAGAAAAAAAGATGTAGATTATCTTTCGTCAAGCTCGATTCTGATTCGTATTCCTCAGGAACTACCCAGGTGAAAAACTGAAAACATTCCGAGATTCCGCTTTTTACATCGATGGATTGAACGCCTCTCAATTTGGGATTGAATACCTCTAAATAATTTATGTTTAGAACTAAAACTAAGAATTTTTATAAGGGTTGAATGTGACAAATTTAAAACTACCTTTTTTAGAAAGGGAGTGTAAAAAATAGAAAAAGGGGAGTGTATTTAGCCAACCCCTTAAATAAATTCTAAAATGTTATAAATATATTATATTAATGTGATTATCACCTCCTTAATTAGATTAGCTTATTCTCCAAGTTTTGTACTCCTATATATACCCTCATTGTATCTCATTGTAAACACACTTGATTAATGAAATATCATATCATCTTCTCCCTATTATTCTTTTCTCCATTCTTATATTGTTTGCTATTAGGCTTGTTTTACAACACGTTATCAGCACGAGTTGCTTTTGGAGTAGAATCAAAACATCATAAGGTATATCATATTGTCTTGTTACTTTATCATCATTCTTTATTATCTCATATATAATCCATATCGTAATTCATACGATTTTGGGTTGTATTAGAGACTTGTTTTGTTATTCTCTTTGATCTCTTCAAATAACCCTTATTATAACAAATACAATTTTGGGTTAAATTGAGATTGATATTTATTATTGTTTAATCAAACTATGTTCTTACCATATCACATATTTTATTTTAGTTCATTACATCAAATATGATATCGGTTATATCTATATAATTAATTATGTTTAATTTATTAATTATTTATATATTAAAAATAGATCAATGAATAAATGTCGGTTGAAATAAAAATAACCAAACCACATGATTCTTTTAGTGAGTAAGGTTATATCATAGTCGGCCATATTTCGTTATCGATTTTTTTATTGCTTCTGTCATTTTTTTTAAATATAAAGACATGTTGTAAGTTTACTTTTCTTATTACTTTTTATTGATTCTGTAGATCAGTATGAGGTTTTTATTTGTGCAATTTGTAATGTCTGATTGCATTAGATAGCTTTTTTGGTGCTTGATGGCTGCAAACCGTATTTTATTTATGGTCAGATTTGTTAATTCTATTTTGAAAACATAAAGAGCATTTGCAACTAATGATCTAATTTGTTCAAACATTGGCAAACTACTTAATGTATCATAGTAACAATATATATATATATATATATATATATATATATATATATATTTACCTATATATATATAGGGTAGGGTTCAAATAAGAACCAACCCTTAAGTAGGAACTATAGGAACCAATCTGAGCCATCCATCTTCAATGGCATGATTGTAAATAAGTAAAACTTTAATTAATTGTTATTTTAATAAAGGGGTATTAATGTCTTTTGTTTAATATCATTTATTAGGTAATTAATAAGAAACTCTTGTATATTTGGAAACAACAAATTAGTGTTTATGGTATACCCAAACGTATTTATTGTATATACTATTAAAATTATATCTCGGTATATATACAACAATGTACATTGGTGTATTTTCGTTTTTTCATTCATCATCATTCAACATCAACACAGATATACATTGGTGTATATTGGTTTTTTCATTCATCATCATCAACACAGATATACATTGATGTATATTCGTTTTTTCATTCATCATCAACACAGATATACATTGATGTAAACATATATACATTGGTGTATATTCATCTCGTCCCACCGGGAGACTCATATACGTTGCTCGACGAGGAACCTACAATAAAAAAATGTAAAATTAAAAATGAATTTTACAATATTTAACAAATATAGTTAGACATGCTACAAATCATATACGGTACACCTGTGTATATTGAGTAACACACAGGTTGTGTCATACTGCACATTCCATTTTTATAATGAATATACACCTGTGTATATTTAACGTCAAACAAAATACTATCAGTTTATTATAACGTCTTTTACCACCTATAATACACTTGTTTGTAATAATTAATAGATTTGTTGTTATACACTGGTGTATAACAACTAAGAAACTAAGAACAAATCTTATTGTATCTGTACAACCCCCATAACTATATATGATACACCAGTGTATAACTTTTTACTCATTCCAATTCTGTGCGTAAAATATGACTTACAGAATACAAAACAACTATTTTGCAAATCAATAATAAACCACACTATAACAGTTACCCAAACAAACGTGTTTCATTCCTGCGATCGCTCCATATATAATAATTTTGAACAACAACAAGAAGAAAATTAAATAAAATAGAATATGTCTACCTTAATGGTTCCACCGATGTATGGCCTATTGAGTAGTTTCAGTTTTCAATACATGGTACCCTTAATGAAAAAAGATAAATGAATTGAAACTGTGACCTATAATAATTATATATTTGTTTCATTGATTTCATAATATTAAGATGTTAATTTCATACAGCCTTTGCTTACAACTTCTTTAATTTCATACAGCCTTTGCAAGTAGACAAAACTCTAATAAAATATAATAATCTATTATTAACCTTGATAATATCGAAATAATCATAATTGAGGGCTGCTTCTATATCAGCCAAGTCCCTGTTAACATCCTCTTCCATATGCTCCGCATCCCCATTGTCTTCATCCTCTAGAACATAAACACACAGAAAGAAAATCAAATATGTTGATTTCGATATTTGATGTGTGTGACGAATTGTTAACTATGTGAATTGATCGTGTGTTTATTATCTAAATTGAATTAGAGATAATGTGAATGAGAGATTTAAGGAAACCATGTAACTGCCATGATTAACAATTATAATTATAAAAGAAAGATAAATATTTCAATGTATATTTACACTAATACCCTTTAGATTAAAATCAAAGATGGAAGGCTAGGATTGGTTCCTATGGTTCCTAACTATGGTGGTGGTTCCTAATTGATCTCAATCCTATATATATATATATATATATATATATATATATATATATATATAGGGAAGGGATAGTTTGAGAACTCACTTGAGTTGTGAGAACCATAGGAACACTTTTGGACCCTTGATCTTGATGATCTAATGGTTGAGATTAAAAGATGGGAGTTTTTTGTCTTGACTTGGTTAATAAGTATTTTTTTAATCTAATAAAGTACATTAAGGGGTATTAAGGTAAAAAACACAATGTGAGAGAAATAATTAAATATAATATCATATTAATTTGTTATCCAATAATTTAAAATATCATATTTTTTAAACTTTATTTTATTTTTTTAATTAACTTACTTTTTTTAAAACAAAAAATCAAATGTAAAGTCTGTCTTCTCTCTCTCGTTTTTACACTGGTGTAATTATTTACACCAGTGTAATTAACTTACTTTTTTTAAAACAAAAAATCAAATGTAAAGTCTGTCTTCTCTCTATCGTTTTTACACTGGTGTAATTATTTACACCAGTGTAAATCTGGCATAAACAACTTTGTTAAATCTTTGTTAAATAAACATCTCCATCTTGTTTTTACACTGGGGTAATTATTTACACCAGTGTTTATTTACGTCTAAAAATAACCAACCATCCATAGATTTGTTTGATTTACACTGGTGTAATTATTTACACCAGTGTAAAATCTGCCATACACAAAACTTCTCAAAAAATTTATATATAATGAGGATGATTTACACTGGTGTAATTATTTACACCAGTGTAAAATCTGTCATACACAAAACTTCTCCAAAAATTTGTATATTACATCAGTGTAAAAAACCAAACAACCATCTATACATTCGTATTTACACCATGTAAACGTCCCACAACCATCTATACATTTGTATATTACATCAATGTAAAAACGAAAACATCTATAAAACAACCAAAAAAAAAACCATCATCATTTCTTCAAAAAACATCATCATCTTCTTGATATTATCATCATCTTCCCACACAAAAATGCCATGAAAAATCTTATAAAAAACACTAATAATGATAATAATAATAATAATAAACAAAAAACAAAAAAAAAATAATAGTAATAAAAAGTAACAACAACACACAACAGAAAAATAAATAATAATAATAATAATAATAATAATACATGTTCATCTTCTAACTTCAACCACCATAACCCCCAGATCCAGATCCACCACCATAACCCACCACCATACCCGTCACACACCCATCAAAAACACCACCTTCTTCCTTCAACTACCATACCGTCGTCTTCTTGTTCCAGCCACCACCTCGCGTCGTCTTCCTGTTCCAGCCGCCACCACCTTCAACGCCCCCTGCCCCAACCTGTTCAGAAACAATAATAATAATAATAATAATAATAATAATAATAATAATAATAATAATAATAATAACATGCCATACCATCGTCTTCCTGTTTCCAGCCTTCTGCACCATCAACCCACCAGATCCACCTTCGTCTTCTTGTTCCAGCCTTCTGCACCATCAACATCATCTCCACCCTGCAACCACCGTCGCTCACCTTCAACCCCTGTTTTCGTCGCCAAAAAGGTCACCACCACAGCCCCCTGTTTCATCGTCAAAAACCACCACCACCGTCGTCGAACACCACCTGCAACCCACCCCCCTTCACCGTCATCGTCTTCCTTCAAACCACCTCTAAAAACCCACAACCCCTGTTCAGTCGTCGTCTTCCTTCAAAACCACCACCGTCGAACACCACTGCAACCCACCCCCTGCACCAGTCGTCTTCTTCCTTCCTGCACCGGACCACCACCTACAAAAAACCGTCGCCGGAGCACAATATGCAACCCGAGATCCACCTACAACCCCCAGATCTAGATTCTTTTATTATTATTATTATTATTATTATTATTATTATTATTATTATTATTATTATTATTTAGAGAGAGAGAGAGAGAAACGAGAGAGAATAAGAGAGAGAGAGAGAGAAGAAGAGAGAGAGTGAAATGTTTTAAAATGAGGGTGAGAGAGTCAGATCTTGCTTTTGTATTATTATTATTATTATTATTATTATTATTATTATTATTATTATTATTATTATTATTATTATCATACGATTTTGGGTTGTATTAGAGACTTGTTTTGTTATTCTCTTTGATCTCTTCAAATAACCCTTATTATAACAAATACAATTTTGGGTTAAATTGAGATTGATATTTATTATTGTTTAATCAAACTATGTTCTACCATATCACATATTTTATTTTAGTTCATTACATCAAATATGATATCGGTTATATCTATATAATTAATTATGTTTAATTTATTAATTATTTTATATATTAAAAATAGATCAATGAATAAATGTCGGTTGAAATAAAAATAACCAAACCACATGATTCTTTTAGTGAGTAAGGTTATATCATAGTCGGCCATATTTCGTTATCGATTTTTTTATTGCTTCTGTCATTTTTTTTAAATATAAAGACATGTTGTAAGTTTACTTTTCTGATTACTTTTTATTGATTCTGTAGATCAGTATGAGGTTTTTATTTGTGCAATTTGTAATGTCTGATTGCATTAGATAGCTTTTTTGGTGCTTGATGGCTGCAAACCGTATTTTATTTATGGTCAGATTTGTTAATTCTATTTTGAAAACATAAAGAGCATTTGCAACTAATGATCTAATTTGTTCAAACATTGGCAAACTACTTAATGTATCATAGTAGCAATATATATATATATATATATATTACCTATATATATATATAGGGGAGGGTTATCTTGAGAACGCTAAATATTGTGAGAACCGTGAGAACAAGTAAAAAATCAATCAAAATCAATTTTTTTTAATACAAACCTCATTATAATCAAAATACAACATTAATAAATGAATGTTCTTTTCAAATAATTCATCTTTTCTTGCAAAAACACTTTCAAATTAACTTTTTACACATGTGTAAATGAAACAGTTTACACATGTATAAACAGTAAATTTACACATGTGTAAAAACAATTTTTTTTCGTATACGTTTGAATTTTTACGCGTAAATTGTGTTTTTGGAATTGTATTTTAGTAATAAAGATAAATGTAAAAAAATTTTGAATTTAAATGGTTTTAGATGCCGTTCTCACGGTTCGCACGAAATATAGGTGTTCTCAAATTAACTTTCCCCTATATATATATATATATATATAGGGAAGGGATAGTTTGAGAACTCACTTGAGTTGTGAGAACCATAGGAACACTTTTGGACCCTTGATCTTGATGATCTAATGGTTGAGATTAAAGATGGGAGTTTTTGTCTTGACTTGGTTAATAAGTATTTTTTTAATCTAATAAAGTACATTAAGGGGTATTAAGGTAAAAACACAATGTGAGAGAAATAATTAAATATAATATCATATTAATTTGTTATCCAATAATTTAAAATATCATATTTTTTAAACTTTATTTTATTTTTTTAATTAACTTACTTTTTTTAAACAAAAAATCAAATGTAAAGTCTGTCTTCTCTCTCTCGTTTTTACACTGGTGTAATTATTTACACCAGTGTAATTAACTTACTTTTTTTAAAACAAAAAATCAAATGTAAAGTCTGTCTTCTCTCTATCGTTTTTACACTGGTGTAATTATTTACACCAGTGTAAATCTGGCATAAACAACTTTGTTAAATCTTTGTTAAATAAACATCTCCATCTTGTTTTTACACTGGGGTAATTATTTACACCAGTGTTTATTTACGTCTAAAAATAACCAAACCATCCATAGATTTGTTTGATTAACACTGGTGTAATTATTTACACCAGTGTAAAATCTGCCATACACAAAACTTCTCAAAAAATTTATATATAATGAGGATGATTTACACTGGTGTAATTATTTACACCAGTGTAAAATCTGTCATACACAAAACTTCTCCAAAAATTTGTATATTACATCAGTGTAAAAAACCAAACAACCATCTATACATTCGTATTTACACCACTGTAAACGTCCACAACCATCTATACATTTGTATATTACATCAATGTAAAAACGAAAACATCTATAAAACAACAAAAAAAAAACCATCATCATTTCTTCAAAAAACATCATCATCTTCTTGATATTATCATCATCTTCCCACACAAAAATGCCATGAAAAATCTTATAAAAAACACTAATAATGATAATAATAATAATAATAAACAAAAAACAAAAAAAAAATAATAGTAATAATAAGTAACAACAACACACAACAGAAAAATAAATAATAATAATAATAAAAATATAATATAATAATAATAATAATAATAATAATACATGTTCATCTTCTTCCTTCAACCACCATAACCCCCAGATCCAGATCCACCACCATAACCCACCACCATACCCGTCACACACCCATCAAAACACCACCTTCTTCCTTCAACCACCATACCCGTCGTCTTCTTGTTCCAGCCACCACCTCGCGTCGTCTTCCTGTTCCAGCCGCCACCACCTTCAACCGCCCCCTGCCCCAACCTGTTCAGAAACAATAATAATAATAATAATAATAATAATAATAATAATAATAATAATAATAATAATAATAATAATAATAACATGCCATACCATCGTCTTCCTGTTTCCAGCCTTCTGCACCATCAACCCACCAGATCCACCTTCGTCTTCTTGTTCCAGCCTTCTGCACCATCAACATCATCTCCACCCTGCATCCACCGTTCGCTCACCTTCAACCCCTGTTTTCGTCGCCAAAAAGGTCACCACCACAGCCCCCTGTTTCATCGTCAAAAAACCACCACCACCGTCGTCGAACACCACCTGCAACCCACCCCCTTCACCGGTCGTCGTCTTCCTTCAAACCACCTCTAAAAACCCACAACCCCTGTTCAGTCGTCGTCTTCCTTCAAACCACCACCGTCGAACACCACCTGCAACCCACCCCCTGCACCAGTCGTCTTCTTCCTTCCTGCACCGGACCACCACCTACAAAAAACCCGTCGCCGGAGCACAATATGCAACCCGAGATCCACCTACAACCCCCAGATCTAGATTCTTTTATTATTATTATTATTATTTAGAGAGAGAGAGAGAGAAACGAGAGAGAATAGAGAGAGAGAGAGAAGAAGAGAGAGAGTGAAATGTTTAAAATGAGGGGAGAGAGTCAGATCTTGCTTTTGTATTATTATTATTATTATTATTATTATTATTATTATTATTATTATTATTATTATTATTATTATTTAAAAGTTAGTGGGGTTGGTTGGTGGGGTGGGGTAGGATGGGGTGTTATTTTTACTAAAATACCCCTAGGTACTTGTGTAGAAAGTCTCTCTTGCCCCTGATTAAAAAAATACAAAAAAATACAAATCTGATGATGTCACTATGTGATTGGCTCATACGAGTTCTCAAGTTCTCACAACTGGAGTGAGTTCTCAAATGATCCCAATCCTATATATATATATATATATTATTTTTCTTATAAGTAAGGAAAATTTTATTTCATAAGGTCATATTTATACTGGTTTTATTAATGCGACATGTTATAAAGTCATGTATTGTATAATCTAACATTATGTATATAGTGTGTTTCATATATTATTAGTTTTGAAAAGATCATCAAAATGACCATAGTTTTGGTACATGATCACATGTTATTAAATCAATTTAATTGTGATCAATATTCGTTTATAATATGACACTCAAATTGTCAAACTCCTCAAAGCTTATTATAAATCTATGGAAAAGCTTGTACGGTTTTAGACCGATAGATAACGACTTGGTTATACAACTACGTCTCGATTTATATCATGTGATGGGAAGATTATTTATACATGTTGAATAAAACAATTTTCATTGTCAAACCTTAAAATATGCTCATGAAGTAGCAAGATTATTAAAGAATATATAATGTTTGAAATGATCACCATGAAAGTGGTGTAGTTCTCATCCATTCCCTGAAGTGAATGTGATGAAAAATGATCGGTATAAAGGTTAAAGATCATGTACATAACTAAGAAAGTTGTAATGATTCCACCATGAATGTTTTGTGGTTATAATCCATTTCTTGAAGTGAATGTGATGATATTAGATCAGTGTAAAGTCCATGATCAGGGTAATTGAGGAAATATAATTACTTCTCAATTTTATATGGGAAAATTGGATAGAACGAATTTTACTTATCATACCTCAAATACGTTCCTGAAGTAGCAATACCATTAAAGGGTATGAAAAGTCTGAAATGACTTTATGTTCTTATGTCCAAGAAAATAATAAAGCTTGGTTGGTTTTACTATATTTTTTGAAGTGGGTGAGATTATATAACAATAATTGAAATTGTCATGATCATGGAGATAATTGAGAAAATTGTAGTGATGATTATGTTGATAATGAGATCGACCATCAGAAGTTATAATGATGGTCATGATGTGATCAACCATCAATGACTATAATGATAGCCAAGTTAATAATGAGATCGATCATAAAAAATGCAATAATGATCATATTAATAATGAGATTGACCACCACATGTGGCAAATAAAAGGAGTGATTATATAACATGATAGTGTGAATATTGAAGTTACAATACATTCTTTCATACCTTATGTTTTGTATTACATACGTGCAAGTAATACATATTCGATCATAAGCTAGAAGTTTAGTTTATGGATCAAACTTATTTAATTAGTTGGCAGGACGGTAAGACCACACCGAGTCGATGATGATGTGAACATAATGAAGAACTTAAAGATTCTTTAATCTGATACATAGCATGTAATGTTTGCTCTTAAGAGATATTATATATTTGCATAAAGTACGGTGAATATCACTATATATTTTGGAATTGATTTAAGGATACGCATTTCCTAACATGATACCATTTAGTATTTAAAATCGATGCATCGTCTAAATGGTTATCAAGTTTGCAACCTGAAGTTTGCTTCATTTAGGCTTAGCTAATAAGATAGCAAGCATATTATTCTAGATTGGCATATTTAATCAATTCCCAAGATAATAATGATCGTTGGAATAAGTGTTGAACTTCATATAGCTCATGTTCATACACATATTGTTTTCATTAAGATGATCACTAAAACGTCTACTATTGATTGCAAAGTCAATGATCATGAAAGCAAAAGTTCATGTTTACATTTGATTTTACATGCGTAACATTTATTCACATCAAGCCAATACATGGTAATAGTTTCTCCCCATTATAGTTGGTTTTTGGTTAGGAACCAAATATTGCCCATCTAAGATTTTTGTTGTGCGAAATATAATGAAATTGATCCACCACGACGCACGGAGATGGGACCTTAAAAGGTGATTGGGAATATATGATGATTTATAGAGCCTTCAACAAGAGATTTATTTACATCTCAGTTAATTGATATCCATCTCATGGATTAACATTCCCAACATCGGGGGGAGATAAAAGGCAGTTGGAAATAGAAATGAGTTAGAATGAAATATCATTGATCCTCATACTAAACAATGTGAACCAAAGTTCAAAGGATAATTTATTCACAGAGATTAGCGAATTAATTACCAGACACATTAACTGACCTAAATATGATGAATAGCTAATCAAGTCACATATACCAACTGCTAATGCTCCATTTAAGATGAGTGTCTGGGAAGGACAATCATATATTGGCAATAAGCCTATTGCACGCTTGAAGCGTGGTAGACTAGTCGATTCCAAAGAATAAAAATCCTCGAGAAATTGGAGCAAGTAAGAAAGATGGTCAAGTCGAGGTTATAGTAAAACAAGTTTCCTGAAGAGGCATTAGACATGATGGTTCCAGAAGAACCTCAGGTACCTGAAAATAAAGAGATCTCGTTATATAGTATCATGTCTACTAAATGTATGGAATCAAAATAAAATCGACGTCATTATAAATTTTATGTAATGTAGCGCTTGAAATGAGGATCAAGATTTAAGATCTGCCTATGAATGAATACAAATAAATGATTGTCCAAAATGGAAAGACGCAAATAAGGCAGAGTTGAATTCTCTACTGAAAAGGAAAGTTTTGGACCAATAGTCCATACAACAAAAGCTCTTAAAGAGTAAATGCACTGCCATTAATTGGTCAAGATGGAAAATGTCCTTGATGGATTGATGATGCCTAATGTATCGATATCAAGTCTTTTGTAAAGTTAACAAAATAAATATGGACTGAAATAGTTGAGTTGAGTGTTGTACAACTCATAAAGTATTCCTACAAAGAGGAATATAGGCTCATAATAATATCTATCTTTTGACATAAGTTCTCTCTTTAACGTTCACTATAATCGCAGTTTACAGTAATAATGCCTAGGCATCATCGAGAGACTCTGTAGAACTTTTAAAGAGTGAATTTTTGAAAGTCCTTGACAGTTTAATTATTGCTCGACCCTGCAGTTCGAGTATATGTTGTAATGATATGTTTATCAATCCATCAAAATATTTATAGAAATGTTGTGACATTTTACAATGGACAAAGCTCATACTTAATATACATATGTGCATCAACATATTTCTTTCTAAGCTATGCATGATTATAATATTTTTATTTGAACTTATTGTCATGGTTAGTATGTGTAAAGCAAAAAGGCATTGGGATGGGTTATTAGAACTATTTTATTACATCAAAGGTATATAAGATATGAAATTATATTTTACTAACCCATGAAAACAAGTTGGGCTAGTCTTATAGATGCAGGGAATGTAGCACAACATAGTTATGGATGTTATGGTATTTGCTCACGAGAGGAGGCACTAGAAGTCTCATATGAAGAACACACTACATTGCTTAACATAATAGATTGCATGTCAAGGAATCAAGCAACGAATCATTAATTACATAAGTTTTGAGCTATACGGAGATCCACACCAGTCACTTAGAAAATAGATGTTCAAATGAGGGGGAGCATTATATAAGTTGCACTCTTTTTCCATTCACTGAGTTTTATCCCATTGGGTTTTCTTAGTAAGGTTTTTAACGAGGCAACATCATCAGGGGAGACAATACGCGCTGCACTCTTTTTCCCTTAGCTATGGTTTTGTCCCATTGGGTTTTCCTGGCAAGGTTTTTAACGAGGCAGCATCTAAAAGCGTATTAAGTTGATAACCAAGGGGGAGTGTTATAAATATATTATATTAATGTGGTTATCACCTCCTAAATTAGATTAGCTTATTCTCCAAGTTTTGTACTCCTATATATACCCTCATTATATCTCATTGTAAACACACTTGATTAATGAAATATCATATCATCTTCTCCCTATTATTCTTTTCTCCATTCTTATATTGTTTGCTATTAGGCTTGTTTTACAACATAAAACATTTTATTATGTAAAATGATTTATTTATGAAAACTCATTTTGATGTGTGATTCTATATTAAAAAAACCTCAATGTACTTATCTTTACGTGAGCAATAAAATTTCGTTACATCTTCCATTGAACTAGTATAATTAAATTTTCTTTACGTTAGCAAGCAACATATTTAATTTACAGAATGCATATTAAGGCAACATATTCATGTTCCATTAGTTAAATTTAACCAATAAGGCATAAGCGTTAAACTGTAACAATACCGATTACCGAAAAGATTAACATGGAACATTGTATAGCACCTTAGGTAATTCCCACATCGGCCATGGACAGGAAAGATTCTTAGTTCATAAGTAATCCAATGCCTCTTAAATCACCAACGCGTTTTGGGCTTAATGTTAGTGGATGAGACGAGAACTCCACAGTTAAGTGTGCTTAGGTGGTAGTAGTAGGGGTGAGTAACCTCCTATGAAGTCTCCACAGGTGCAACAAAAAAACAAATCCGTGATCTCCTGAATGGGCAACCCATTTGAGGCAAAGCGGACGATATTGATGGTGATTAGAGGGGCTGAATGTTACAGTTACATAAACATCATGTCTATCGTTTTCACATTTTTTGGATTCAACTCTAATTTCTCCTAAGAGCTTTAGAGTTAACACTAACCATTGTATTTTTATACTTTTATAAACCCTGAATCGTATCTAGATGAAAATATATATAACTCCTTACCCTTGGATTGTTCTATGTTTCCTTCACTTTATACTTATGCTCTCCTATTTTGGCCAAGGCAAAAAATTTCTCGTTTTGTATGTGTCATAAATGATCGTTCAACTTCCTTTTATGGGACTTTGGTAGGAAATTCGGGCATAGATTTTGGAATTCATTATATTCAATATTTGTGATTGGACCCGAAAATTACAAATATCATCATCATCATACTCAGTTAATCCCACCAATAACAAAAGCTAAGGTATGGTCTGGGGAGGGTAGATGTAGACAGCCTTACCTCTACCCTGTGGGAATAGAGAGGCTGCTTCCAGTGAGACCACCGGCTCAATAGTGGTTTTGTATCAAGCCTTAGACATAAGCCACATAACACTTAGCAATCGGGACAAATCCGATTGGTGCATGTACCCCTTTATCTTTTGACTATCAACGTCACCCCCTGATGCATGAAATTAGTAAAATGACGTTAAAATTAGTACAACTTCATTTTTGTTCCCCGAGTGCCACACATATATACATTATAATATAAAAAATCGGAAACAGGAACCATCTTGTAAATTTCTGTCCTAAAAAATCAAAGATAATAATCTAGAATATTATCACACTTTCGGGATATTATAGAGGTTTGTATACGTGGACCATGTATTTAGGCTTTAGGCATCATTGACTATCTCATTGGATTAGGCTCAATCCATCCCTTAACTCCCTACTTTTTGTGGGATCCTTTCTGTTCTTACTCTTCCTCTCTTACTCTTCCTCTCTTACTTCCATCTAGAGAACCAGCATGTGTTTGTGCCCTTCGCTTTTGATACCTTTGGAGCGCTGGCCCCGCAAGCAATCAAGCTCCTCGATCGCGTGAAGAAAGTTGTGCAAAGTAATTCCCCAGCTACTAAGGGCCAATGTTTTATTTTCAATAGAGTAGGTTTTGCAATACAAAAAGGGGGTAGCGGCGCAACTTGTGGCCCGTTTACCTACGTGTCACTTGTAATTGGTTGTTTTGGTTTAATATATTGAAGTCTATCAATAATTACACGAAATTTTAATGTAAAAAAAAAAAAAAAAAACAAACAAACATATATTCATGAAGATGGTAATGACTGTATATGTGAGTTGGGGTTCATCCTGGGCACACTCTAACGAGTTTTGTTAAATGTTATTTTTACAGACTAACTCACACACTGTTTAATTGTACTTTCGAGTCTATATATTTGCCTACTATGAGGCTTCAACCTCAACTTCATGGAAAAGACACATTTTTCTTACACATTGGTACTGCTATGCTACAAACCCTTTGATGTTTCGTTACATGTTACATGTTACACTACAATTCAAGATTGGAAAGTTAAACAAAACTAACACGATGGATCGTTGTAACAACAGATATACATGTACATACATATATACATACAGGAAGACACACACATATGCATTTATATTCAAATAAAAACCTTAAAATAATTAAAAACCAAATAAAACCCGTTTTAGCCATTGGATCACATCTAATAAATGGTTGAAAGTTTTATTTGTTATGTTTATTTTTCTCTTCGATTCATGATCACAAACGCTTCATCATTTTATCCATTACATGATTAAATACTAAAGTAAATTCATTTAGTCATAATTCTTTAGTGGTTCATATTTAAAGTAACTTATATATAGATACATAAATATATATACACACACCTTGATCTTTAACCATGATATAAATAAATAAAATATTATGAAAAAAGTAACTTATTAGCAATGAATATGTTACTAAAAAGTATAAAAGTAAAAGGCGTTTATCAATCACCGAATAACATGAGGCGGCCAATAGGTATTGAAATGATACTTTGAAATCCCATAACAAAATTAGAAAAAAAAATATGGAGTATATAATTAGAATAACTATACCTTACTTATTTTGCTCAAACTGAGACTTGGATCTTTACAATATGTTAATATATAAACACATAAAACATCTTACAAAACTATTTTTTTTTCTTTTGTAGAACTGTAGACGTATTTACATCCGGAATCGCCATAACAAATAAATCACTCTTCTACCTAAAAAAACATAATGCGATGACCCAACCTACTAAAACAAGAGGAAACCCACAATTGAAAAATATCATGCCTTAACCCGAAACAAAATTTATTATAAGTGAGACTCTAACCCATGATCTTCTTATTTAGAAAGTCGTGATGCTACTACTCAACTAGAAAACTCTTAAAACCTTCTAAAACTTAAAACTTAAATATTAAAAAAAAGGTAATAAAAATTAGGGCTGTCCAAAAAGCTCGTGGCTCGGAGCTCGCTCGAAGCTCGCTCGGATTTAGCTCGAAAAAAGCTCGCTCGATATGGCTCGGTTTGAACTGAGCCGAGCCGGCTCGGATCGGTTAGAAAGTGAGCCTAGCTCGGCTCGGTTCGTAACGAGCCGAGCTGGCTCGGTTTGGCTCGAATAATTCTAATTTTTAATATATATTTTTTTATATACATATAATATATTACCAAAATGTAAAACAAGATAGAGAATATGCTACAAAATTAATATTTGGTAACAGTGGCATGGAGATTCTTTGCTTGGTATTGGAGTTATAGCTAATCAAGTTATTTAAATAAACTCAATACTACTTTTGATCCAAGTACTCAAGTTAATTCGTATGTTGATGAACTTCGCCTGTATTCTGTTAAATTTGAGACTTATTTTGTACTTGCTTGAACTGATTTTAGCATGCAATGTATAAGGTTGAACTTATTTTAATTGTGTTATTTTTAACTATTGAATAATAGTTTTAAACTATTGAATTTTGAAAGCCATTTTTCTTTTTTCTTTTTAAATTCGAGCCAAACCAAGCCGAGCCGAGTCGGCTCGGTTTAAAACCAAGCCGAGCTTGAGCTTTGATTTTCAGCTCGGTTTCAAATCCGAGCCGAGCCGAGCTGGCTCGGTTTATAACCAAGCCGAGCGCGAGCTTGGCCTGGCTCGGCTCGGCTCATGAACAACCTTAATAAAAATAGAAAAATAAAAAGGAAATATTGGTTTGGAGTCAAGCATCCATCTATATCCATCAACATAAGCATCACAATAAAAATAATAATAAAATCTTAAAATAGTTAAAAAAAAAAGACAAAAAGCTAAATGCGTTATAGCTGGCTGTGGGTTCCTTCAGATAATGACGTGTCACTCCAAATGATGGTCTGAAAGCAGACAGCAACAGAAATTTGGATAACTACAAAACAGAGTACGAGTATTATTTTCTGCCACGTAAGCCATCAAAGAAAACGACAAAATAGCCTCAACTAACAGCCTAGCCTACATGGCGCTAAAATTTGGGAACCTCAATGTTGTTTGCCACGTGGATATTCACGTTCCTCGTGCCTCCCTATTTTTTCCCCCTCGTCTTTTTCGATTTTTAGTTTCACACGCGCTTCTATTTGGTGCTCAATTATCATTTTGCTTATTATAATTTATAGGCACGTTTGTTATTAAACTTAAAAACATTTTGTACTTAATAACTTCATAAAATTCAATATAATTATGCAGTTTTGTTAGAGAAGTGGACCACAGATACAAATAATATCTTGTTGATAAATCCGTATTTAATCTTTAGTGCGGTTTGGGTTGTTAAATCTTTTGGAATTTCGAATTATTTGAGACTGAATTGGAATGAAATTTATTTTTACAAAGTTCCTTCACTCGTTGACATGTTGTTTTCTTGGGTTGTTAAAAGTACCCCATCTCGTAAATAATCTCTAGCCTAGCTGGTTTGAGGTAGAGTTAGTTTTCTCTTAAGGGTTTCCATCCTGGGGTAGGTCACAGGTTCAATCCATGCCCATCACAAAAAACTCTCTGTGACGGTTTGAGCTTAAGACAAGGAGGACACCGGTGTATGAGTAGATATTCGAACTTAGGATCGCTAGGTTAGGGTTGTACAAGGATTTCCACTGAACTAAGCCTTTAAAAAAAGTACCCCATCTCATTAATTTTTACTGAACATATGTCATCCCTTAAGTTTCATATTAATACAATTCAAAGCTTTTATTTTATATTGCCAATTTTTAATATTTTGTTATCAACTTAAAAATAAAGTCTTTTTATGTTTTATTGATATATTTTAATATTTTTCAAAACAGTATTTTATTGTTTTAAAACCTTTTCTTTTAATTTTCCTAAGTAAGTTTATTTTTCTTGTTTTGATATTTTTTTTAACGTTTTTTTAAAACAACTTTATTGTTTTAAAGCTTTTTCTTTTAATTTCTTAAGTACGTTTTTTTCCCTCTTATTCTAACAATGAAAACACTTTTTTCTAAACATTGATTTAAATGACGTTATAAAGCTTTTGCAAGTGATTTTTTGGTAAAAGTTTTTATCATTTTTTTTAAAAGGAATCTTTTCTTTTGTTAAGGAACTATAATGGTTAACTAACATTTAGTTTGATCAATACATTTCATTCTTTTCTCAAGTGATTTTAATTAATGCAACTAAACCAAATCAAAAAGTTTGTATATACTATGTAAAAGAGGTTATCCTTGCAGTTTGCAGTTTCATGACTTCAAAATAGTTGTATGATTAGAATGAACAAGTAGACACTGAAAATAATTTAAAAACATTAATTGATTAGGTTATATAAATAGGGATCGTTATGTAGTTTTAGTATTAATTTCACCACACCTAAATTTTAAATGTATTAAAAAAATGAGGATTTTTAAAGGGGTGAAATTTGACAAATTTATAGTGTTTTTTTTAATAAAGGGTGTAAAAAGTAAGAAGATGGGGTGCATTTAGCCCACCTCCTTTCTTTCCATAAGGTAAAAGTTTGGAACTTTAGAAACTTGAAAATTTCACGAAGTCAGCCCTATATAAACCTAACATTTAGGGTTTTTTAACATTAACTTGTCTTGGGCGATTCTGGATGAAAAAAAGGCAGTATTGGCAAGTTCTAATAATCACATATGGGCATTCCTGGGTGTAAGGTTTGTGATGGAGATTGTGAAATTTCAACAGAAGAACTTACGTAGTAAACAACAGAATAACCAAACTACTGTGCAATTTCAAGTAAAAATTAAAAGGGCCAACACAAACTCCCAACTGTCACTCAATGGCAGATCTATGATATTTTTTCAATAAGTTTACTGTTTTTATATGCTCAAATTTCACATAACCAAACCTAAAAACTTACAGGTCGGTTCAACAGTTCAAGTCGGTTAAGGCTAACCACATAATAAATAACGAAACAATATTAATACAAATATCAATAGCCTCAATATTATTGGTCGCATTCAACACTAATCAATAACCTTAAAGGCATAAAATGGTCCGATTCTATAACAATAAAAAAATCATTAGGGTCTTACTAGATCATTCTAGTAATCTCCATTTTAGTCACAGTTCAAGTGTCAAATAATGCTAGTTGACAGGTCAAACTGGTTCTAAGTCTCTGTAAGCATTGTGGTGTGTCTAGATACTCAAATTTTGACTTATTTTGCTTCTTACTTTGGTCGGTCTTATGTCATTCCAAGGCATTTCCTAGCTAGATAGTCTTAGAGCCTCAAACGCTAAGGTCTCTAAGTTGTCCTGTTGTGGTATATGATATCTGAAGATATCCTACTTTGCTACGACCGTTGCTCTGATACAAACTGTAACAACCCGACCCAGGGGGTGTCGGATGGGATGCAGTTGATACCAAAATTGTACAACGGAAGCAACATATACACTATATTTATTGTTTCATACATGTACTAGTTCGTAAATATATAATCATACATTTCAAAATAAATATTCTATAACTAATGCAGGGATGAGGCACGGCGGTCGTCAAAGCAGTTGATGAGGTGTACTCCACTAGTTGTTCCAATCTCTACCTGTTCTTAGCTCTAACACTCTATACCGCAACGCTTATAATCCGATCTTCTACTTTTGTCATTCTCAAACTAAAGTTAAGTCTCTAACCATCACCACTTCCAATCCGCATCATATCAACATAATCCATACGCTTTCATAATAATCCAGATGCAGTACCTGAACGCATGCTTAAAAGAGTTGGGTCAGTAATCATACTGGTGAGTTCGTGTAATTAGTCGAGTGGATCCAAAACAAGTTTGTCATCACAAAAGTAAGTTTACAAGTTTACGCAACTCAACACATGGTGATGTACAAGCGACACCTCAATCCTATTCACAGAATCCATCTACTGCCATCATGGATTCACATGGCAAAATATATGTCACAACGGCTCTGTAGACCTTAGTAGAGGGTTTTCTGGGCTTCCAGATCCACTGTGCGTTGGGTTTCCCCAAGTAGTACTACCCACATATTAAGTGGCCCAACCCCTGGGTTAATGAGTGTCAGTGTTTAGTATCTGGCAGTCGGTATCTTGTCACATCAAAACAGTTCACACACACAAGTAGTTTAACAATGGAAGCATATGTTCACCCCAAAACAGTAAAATACAAAAAGGTAAATGGTACACGAAACTCACCTTAGCAGCGTATCACGTCATGCCACACTGTCACACAGTTTCCCAAGTTGATAACCCATCCATCCTGAGCACACAAGGTCCTATGATAATCACAAATATCAATGGGTGTAACCGAACATTGCGGATACACGTGTGGATACTCGGACCATTAGTTGTTCAAAGGTTTTTAATTGCAATTCGTCTAGATGTACGTCCAATATTGTCTTTTAGTCATCCAAGTTCCATTATCTAAGTTGTGAGTCTGGCTAAATGACCAGTGCCTATGTTATAACGTTTATGTAGTTCTAAGTGTCGAGTTATTATTTATGGAAATTTACCTATGGTTATCTAAGGTCTCAAGGGTCTCGAGTCCATGTGTCCGTGGAATTGTATAGTGTCCAAACGTCCCATAGTCAAATGTTCCATTAATTGTTTATATGGAATGACCAAATCATACATTGTCTTTAATATCCTAATAATAGGTCCCAAGGTTCCAAGTCTTAATCACCCATGTGTCTCGCTTCTTGTAAGGCGTTTCTATTCCGCATAACCATCGACATCTTAATATGTATCTTATATAGTTTATCCAATATATGTATATTAGAATAATAATCCGTCATTTAGTCCGCATGGTCGGGTCGGGTCAAATGTGTTATTCAAGTTCCACACACGCACATCGACATCTTTCTCCTTCCATGTAGGTGTGAGTAATAGACGAGTTAGAGGAGAGCGATGCTGCCGTGACTCCGCCAAAATCCACCATGGTACCTCCTCTTTCTTGCTCTCTCTCTGTTCTGACTCTTTCTCAGTTCTTTCTCTCTCTAGAAATATAGGGGTGGGTGTGTGTTGGTTCGTGGTAGTGGAGATGGTAGCGCCATCGCTTTTGGTGGTGGTTACCGTCATGAGTGCCGCCGGGGACGGTGGCCGTAACTCCTCCCCCGGATCATCTCTCTCTCTCTAGATTTCTCCATCAAGTCCCTTGTTTCTCTATCTTCTCCAACTCTCTCTCTCTCTCTCTCTCTCTTGTGTGGAGGTGTATTGTGAACAGACAAATGGAAAAAACAAAAGGGGGTTGAGGATTTTACATTGGTATTCGTTTTATGGTTTTCGTAAAACCATTTTTGATTTAGTGGTTTCGTGGAGTGTGTTGTCACCATATGGGGAGGACATGTGTCCTCCCTGGTGACTCACCAGGGGGTATCGGGTGGGTTCGTTATCGGGTATCAGTTCGGTTATGTAACGTGTGCTTACATACGATAAATTTATATAATGGTTCGGGTTTCAATTTCATAACAAAACGTATTTTTTATTATTCACCTTTGGTCGTTTAATTATCATATAATAATATTGTGCGAAAAATTTTAGGTCCAAAACCGGGGTGTTACATTATCAGTATAACCGCCTATATCAAAATCCAGAAGATCTGTTTTAATATATCCAAGTGCGAGGGTGTAGTCTGAATTCACCCTCGCCACACCAACACTTCGTAAGATGTGGTCCTGCAATCCCAATGACTGGATCCTTAACGCTACAAAGGCATATGTTGACATATCGTCTACCATGGAAAGCCCTGAGCCCTCGTAGCGCATAGGCAAGGATGCTAACCTCCACTGGAGGTCCCCAAAATGTGCCCCTCCACAGACAACAATGTTTTCAATCGCCCCCCGCAGGCCTGCATCAAAGATGGACACATTTTCTTTGACATGCTCTTCCTGACATGTCTGGAGTCCAAACACTAATCTAGCAACCCCATGCACGATCGCAGTAAGATCATCTCACTTTGGGGGTTCCTCAATTTCGGCAGGTGTTCCATGAGTTCAACCGCGCGCAAGGCTCCTTTTGTTGCTAAAGAACGTATATAACATGCATCCCGAATAACAGCTCCCCCGAGGAGTTTAATTCCCCATTCGGGCCTACCAATCTCACTAGGGACTAAGCCTGGTGTTTTTTTCGAGCCATTGCACGAAGGCCAGAAAATCTCAGTTTCCCGCACATTAAGAATAAGCCCCAAAGACAGACCTTCAAAGCGAATGATATCCAACGCCCTCATTACATCCTCTGTCTTGCCTATAATTGTTCCATCGTCCAAGTATCAAACATGGAAGGGGGAGAGGGAGCATGCGTTCTGCACCCGGAGGACAAGCGGATGAAGGACCAATGCAAAAAGGATGGGCCTGAGAGGGTCTCCTTGCTGAACCCTGTAGTAGCACCAATGTGAGTGTCACTCACGTATAACTTGGCTGGCTGGACGTATAGGAACTTCACCCACGGTAGATAGATGGGTATCGACAACTAACTTCCCTTAGTAATGCCGTACGGTCAACCATGTTAAAAGTGTTAGAGAAATCAACAGTAAGCATAGCTAAGGAGTCATCCGAATGGAACATGTTCAAGAATCTGTTGGCGTTGTGCAGGACTGCTTCTGCCCCATTAGGGAACCCAACCCAAATTGGAAATCTCCCAGATAGGCAGCCATCTCTTTACCTATTTTACGCATTGCAACTTTCGCCACTAATCACCTCCAAATGGCCCCAACTGCTATAGGCCTAATCTCTTAGTGGTTTGCTGGTTTCTAAAGTAACGACTAAAAAGATGAGTGAGGGATGGGAATCACCTGCTTGTTGGCTAGTATTAGAAGAGGGGCACCATGCAAATGTTCATGCACAACCACCTTTTCTAGCGTAAACAAACTTAAGTTACAGGCCATGCTACATTATATATATTATGGTCATCATAATTTACCACAATAGGTAAAATTCATATACCAAGGGAAGATTAGAATCTTCAAAACGTGATAGACAAGAAGCATCAACTACAAAACTATCAGCATGTGCCTCTTCAAAATGTTTCTCCTAAATTGAGGACTATGCTAACAATATAAAAACTCACGCATTAGAAAGAATTTAAGGAAACTCATGGGAATACATTAACACTACATTCATCCAGGTATTTTGCATCCCATATTGTGGTTATTGTTGTTTTCTAAATGGATTTTATGTGTAGAAAGCTAAGCTATTGTCAAAGATGGCCTTTACTATAGAAAGTAATTGAAATTTAGAGTAAAATATTGAAATTGGTGTCTTGAACACGTATACTTGTTACTAAGGAGCAAAGGGTTATTTTGTTATCCAGAAAAAAAAAAGAATTATTAAGGGTTACGGTCTAACCATTGACTAATTCTACGTGTAGAATTCCATCCCCAACCAGTAAAACACTTGTTCATTTTAATCTATAGCTTCTCTTAAATTTTATTAATGGGTTCACCCAGGGGTTTGGGTGAACCCGGAGGCTTCTACCTACATCCGCCACTGATAGTGTTTGTTATGCAGTAGGAATACTTGGTAGATGATCCGGAACACTTAGTGTAAGGTCAATCTCTCAAGTTGGTTATTCCATGCATGTTAAAGCACTTCAATCAATAGAAGCTTAAAGACAAAGATTAAAGGATAAATATTTCAACCAAAAATCTATCTATGGGGTTAACTCAAACCCCACCATTTTTCTAAATGTGTTTACGTATCTAAACCAAAACTATCCCATACATATATTCAGTTAAACCCGAACTCATATATTTCATATTAAATTTGGATAATTTTTATAGAATTACACCAATTAGATAATATAATAAGATTCATTAAACCTGATTTTTGTATATATATTTCACGAGGTTAGATCCGGTGTTAGTTGTTACACATAGGATACAAAGCGTACGTGTGTTTGGCTCCACGGGCCACGTGATGAGGTTCACCCCTCCCACATGCCTACAAACTGTCAAACTCTGGAAAACAATTTCCATTCCTTAAAACTAGTAGTTTTGTATAAATTCAAGAAAACCAAATTCACGGTCAATATCAACCTGCCAATCTAATCCTCATAAATATTAGTCAATATGTATCATAGCATATTATATTTTTTGGAAGGCAAAGATGTTAAATTTTAAAGCTTAGTTTTTTTTTTTTTTTTTTTTTTTTTTTTTTTTTTTTTTTTTAACGGAGAAGAAAACTTATATTCCACCAACAAACTAGTAAGAAGCTAGAGGTACACCAAAACAAATGAAAATAACGAAACAAACATCACCAAAGCCTAAACGCCTAAGCAAAACGCCATATAGACCCCCAAAACTATGCTAACCGATCATTTATCTAGACCGGAAGCATCACCTTAAACCTTGACACTTTTATACCTTTTTTCACCCGACGGCTTCTCCCATGGATCTTGTCATTCTCTTTTTCAACCACGTCAATTGTCTCATCCTAAGGAACACCAGGGTTAGACGTGTTTTAGTTAATAGTAAAAAAAAACTAGTAGGTGAAACCTACGTGTTACGACAAAATCTCTTATAATTTGTAATAGTCAATTTTGATGACTTAAAAAAAAAGTTGTATGATAGTATGATACCCCAAAAAAAAAGTCATCCTTTAAATCAATCGTACAACAACAAAATATGAATACCCGTAGTGGTTTCGATAACACTGATTCCAGTACCTATGCCATTTAGTCAGTGGTGGCTAAGTTCGCCCCCGATTAGGTACGCTAATTGTTTCAAACCCGTCCTAAAACCCATTGGGTTTGTATCGGGTAATTACCAATCGGGTATCGGATATACCCATGGGTTTTTGGTAAACCCATTAGTTTTTAAAACTTACCCCGCCGGGTATCTATTGTGTAACTACTAACCAATTACATTTAACATTATTAAATATATATGTAAATAATTACAATGTATGAATATAAAATACTTAAATTGTATAAAAACATTCAAAGACATAGATTACAGATAGTATACACGAACTTTTGGTGTTTTTTAGCACAAGATGACAATTTAGATGGACAATTAGATATATTATGCATACATATTTCAAAAGATATATAAGAAATTATACCGAGTATCTAATTGGGTAAATATGTATACTTTATCGGGTAATCGGATCGGGTAAACGCGTATATCATCAAATCCCAAAGCCATCCCAAACCCGTGAAAAAAAAAAACTAATCCTACACCCGGACCCATACCCGATTACCCGACCCTAAATCCGTCCCAAATGTGTCGGATTTCGAGTTTACCCATTGGGTTCGGGTTTGATTGTCATCCCTACCGTCATCGTACTTTTTGTGTCTTTGAATACGGGCAACTCCTGACATTCACCTCTACCCACACTCTCCTTATGTGCAGATCCTAATGAGAGAGAAGAAAAGCAAGGTGTACTAATTTAGTGGTTGAAGACGACTCTAACCCTCAAAGTTAAATCTATGCTTCTTCATTGGCGTCATCTATACTTCTTCGGTGCTCTTTTAAAGGTTTGTTAAACCTAATCCTATTGCGACTTGGGAACTGCATCATCTATGTATTTCAAACGTTAAGTACCAGATATTGATAAATTATTCCATTATACCTTTGAGAGATATATTAATTTAACTTCATTTGTTGCTGTTATTACTCGATGTATCTTTATTGTTCATTTACATGTATCTCAACTGAAAAGGACATTTTCATACATCAATTCGGGTGTATAAAGTGTCATATTCTAAGTCCATTTGTCATGTTTATATATAAAATTTCTTACATTACGACTTAAATGTTACAAAACATGGATCCTGTACTGAACACGGTGTCGAAAGCTTTATTCAATCACAAAGAGTTCAACAAGACTCAAGACAATTACAATTCAAGAACAATTGATCTGTTTAACAACAAACAGATTACAAACAAGAAAAACTCCCTATCACAACAACTACTAGATTACAGACCAGATCACACCCTATCTATTATTAGATGAGAGATTGATCTAATAACAAGAACAAAGATAACAATGATCGCCTATAACAGAAACCCTAGAAAGTGTGAGAGAGTATTTGAGAGTGATACTGAAGACACGAGAGAAGCAAAAGTGATCAGGGGACGAGATCCTCAGCTATTTATAGTTGAGGATTTGTGTTTTCTCAAAACAATCCAACGGCCACAGAAAAAGATCCAACGGTCCACAAGCATTGTGTTTCTTTGACGAGGATCGCCACGTCAGCAAGCCCCACTAGATCCTCGAACTGGGCCACCAATCTTGGGCTCCTTTCCTCTTTTGGACACAACAAGCAGGCCAGCAGATCATCTTTCTTGGACCAGCACAAGCCCAAACCTGCAAAGAAGACTTATGCAAAATATTAAAATAAAAATGTTTATAAAAAATATCTAAAAATTATTATTATTATTATTATTATTATTATTATTATATGAAGTATCAAATTGAAGTATAATATTTTAACACCCCCCCCCCCTCAAGTTGATACTTCAAATGGGTCAAACATACTCAATAACCTACACAATTCATCATGCTGAACCGGAAACAACCCTTTTGTGAACAAGTCTGCAAGTTGCTTAGCAGACTCAACTTTAATAGTTTTAAGAAACCCTTTGGTGATTTGATCCCTAAGGAAAAAACAGATCAATCTCGAAATGTTTGGTTTTCTCATGAAAACAGGATTATCAGCAATAGAAAGGGCTGCAGAATTATCACAAGATAATCTGATAGGCAAATTCACATTAAGACCCAATTCCTTAAGTAAATTGGCAAGCCATATCAATTCCCAAGTGGCTGCACACATTGCTCTAAATTCAGCTTCAGCTGGAGATCTAGAGATAACAGATTGTTTCTTACTTTTTCAGGAAATTAAAGAATTTCCCAAAAAAAAAAATACAAAATCCAGTTATGGATTTTCTAGTTTGAAGACATTTCCCCCAATCAGAATTAGAAAATGCATGAAGATTAAACTCAGGACTTTTGCTGATCAAGACTCCTTTTCTGGAGCCTTTTTTAGGCACCTAAGAAGTCTCAAAGCAATTTTCATATGTCCTTTGGAGGGTTTATGCATGAACTGACTCAAAAAATGAACATCATAAGCAATATATGGCCTAGTGTGAGACAGGTAGATCAATTTTCCTACTAGTTTTTGATAACCAGTTATAGAATCTAATTCTACATTATGATCTCTACACACAGCAGTTAAAACATGATTTTGTTCTATGGGACTATTAAAAGGTTTTGACCCAGTTAAACCAAATTCAGCAAGCAACTCCAAACAATACTTTCTTTGGGATAGACATATCCCATTTCTGGACTTAATGACCTCAATTCCCAAAAAATACTTTAACTCCCCAAGATCTTTAATCAAAAAACTTGTTTTTAAACACTCTTTGACTTTCTCAATTTCATCTTTATTGCCAGTTAATACTATATCATCTACATAAACAAGTAAATACATAATAGTATTATTGGTAACTTTATAAAACAAAGAATAATCACATTTACTTTGACTAAACCCAAGAGTAGTCAACACATTTACAAGTTTTTGATTCCACATTCTGGGAGCCTTCTTCAAACCATATAAAGATTTCTTCAGTTTACAGACCCTTTTTTCATCATTAGAAAAATACATATCAGGCAAGGCCATATAAACATCCTCATTCAAACTACCATTAAGAAAAGCATTATTAACATCTAATTGGTATAATTCCCAATCATTCTGGGCAGCAAGAGAAAGAACAGTTCTAACAGTCACAAGTTTGACCACTGGAGAGAAGGTCTCCTCAAAGTCCATTCCTTGTTTTTGACTGAAACCTTTAGCAACTAATCTTGCCGTATACCTTTCTATCTCTCCTGTGGACTTATACTTTATTTTATAAACCCACTTGCATCCTATAACACTTCTATTCTTAGGTAACTCAACAAGATCCCAAGTATCATTCCTATGAAGAGCCTCAATCTCTTCATTCATGGTTGTTATCCAATTAGGATCCTTTGCAGCCTCATAGAATGAATTAGGTTCAAAACTTTTATTCAAAGAAGAAACAAAGCATTTATACTCACTGACAAACTAGAATAATTGACAAATCTTTCTACACCATACTTGTCTTTACCATCTAGGACATAATCTCTTAAGTTACTAGGTAAAACAGACTCCCTAGCAGACTTTCTGACATTATTTTGTCCTATTTGATGATCAGTATTGGATCCCTTAGATAGGTCATGTATGTTTTCATCTCCAGGTATCACATCCTCAACCCTACCAGTCATTCTATCCTTCTGACTAGGCTGCTGGGAACCAGCCAAGCCTTGAAGTCCAGGACCAGAAATGTCTGATTGTTGAGACCCATGTGTCTCTGAATTAACACTTTTCTGACCCATAAACTCATCATTGGGACCTTGAGATTGTTGTTTCTCATAAGTTTCAAAGAATTCATAAGTTGGAAAATCAAGTTGAATGTTTTCATTTAAAGAATTAAAAACAGGTTTTTCTTTGAATGGAAACACTTCTTCAAAATATTTTACATCTCTAGAATAAAAAACAGTTTTGCTTTCTAAACAAAAAACCTTACAACCTTTCAACTATAATAATATAGTTGAAAAAAGTTTTTGAATAAAATTATATTATTAATAGTATATAATGTAATAAAGTTTTTGAATAAAATAATATGAATAAAATAATATATAGTTACTATTTATTAGCTTTAATTATTAATAGTAAAAATATATATATATAATATCAATATTTTAACATAACTAGTCATTCTTTTCTAGTTAAACAAGTTAAGAACTATAAGAGGGAGGGGTACAACCCTTATATTTTTCAACTTCACCGATCACCAATCCTGCACTACTCATTTAAAACAAAAACTCGGTATTGAATCCGTGAGGTATCTAACGGAAATGGTCTACGGGACCCCTATCAGCACTACCGGCGACGGTGTTACCGTGCTAATAGTGGGATACCCTGACCATATATAGTGATGCCCCGTCCCTCTAATGAACATGTCAAACAAAAAAGGTATCACAATTGACAAATATTAACCATGCAGTAAACATGCATTTAGTGCGAGAAATTATGATATGTGAGTAAAGCTGTTACGAGGGAATAGATTCGTGTATGATACAGATAATGAAATTCATGTAGCACGTAGAATTTTTTTCATGATATTATATACAAGACGTATAAACATTATATTATGTTTCACATGATAACTATACGTGTTAAGTTGCTCTTCACACAATAAAGATATACAAAATACAAGATAACGATTACGCTCCTAATTTTTTCTTCGATAATTATTAAAAAAAAGAAAGTTGTTCGTTGTTCGTTTGAAATATATATTAAAACCAGGAGAAAAAAACAAAGGCTGGTTTTGGTTCCCGAAAAATATATTCTCTGACCAACTTGTGTAGGTCACGTTGTTTTCCTCAATTCTTTATAGCATACTTTTATAATATCTTGATTTGGTTTAATATATATTAATATTATTATTAAAGTTAATACCTTTGTAAAGGAATAAATTAACATTGAGGAAGTTTCAACGAAAGTCTATGCACGGTTTTCATTTGGTAATTGACATATAAAAAATGTAGATCGGCGGAAGCGTGTGTGAGGTACCGACGTACCGTTGTTCCATCAATTAAAAAAACATTTAATATTACGACTTATAGTTTATAGAACAAAGTATTGCTTTTTCTAGGGCAAAATAATCTTTCTAGTGTTTTTTATATAAACTCTTGAAGTAAAATTTTAAACTGATTTGCTACAACAATTTGTTTCAAACCAATAAAATGAGAAACCCAATTAGTATGACTACAATATTTTTACTTTTCTTAATTTGTATTGAATTTTTACTCTCAATTTCCATTCAACGTTTAGTTTCTATACTAATTAATATTGTTTGATTTGTCTCCTAAGTAGCTCAATGATTTAGTTTTGGTTGTCTAAGTTGTTCTATCATCTATCATTATTGCGTAAAAATATGTTGGTGATATTTGAGTCGGGACATTTTATGTCTTGATATTTGTAGACAAAACATAAAAAAACAAAGTGATGTGATATTTGCCTAAAGTGTCATAGACACACCCCTAGAGACACTTTGTCCCTAATGAGGTTCGCTACACCAATGTAAAGTACTACATAATTGGAGTATCTCTAGGATCAAGTTATCCTTCGCAGTTTATTAAAAATAAGAAAGGTGAGGATAATATAAAAAACATAATAGATCACGAAATATAACATAATGTGTCACAAAATATCAAAAAAAATAACACAACGCCAAAAAAAGACACAATGAATCATACAAATTGACACAATGAAATATAACATAATGTGTCACAAAATGGGTTCAGATTCGAATGAGGAAATGTTTTGTCTGACACCAGAAAGTGAAGGATATCGATACGAGAGGTTGGACGTGCGTGATAGTAATCGTGACTTCTAGTCGCCCGATTCCTTCTTTGGTTATTGATTTATGTAATCGTGCGTTTAAATGTCTAATTAGTTATGTTTTATTATAATTTTATGTATATATTAATTTTAATGTTAGGTATGTTTTAATTGTAATTTTAGTTATGTAGTAATTTAAATTAAAGTAGTTATAATTTTAATGCTTTTTTTGAATAAAAAAACATTTCAGTGTAATGGTTCAAAGCAGTTGTTGCCTCTAAATTTGTATATCAGTAAAGTAAATCAGTGAAGTAACGTGTCAGTGCATAATTGATGAAAATTACGATAGTTTAGTGAAGTTAAGTTAAACTCCCCTCCCTCCCTTAGAATAGTTCTTACTTCTTTTAATGACTACGATAACATTAAAACACTAACAAGACCAAAGATAACATATAAAAATTTACAAAATATAAACATTTTAAGATAGATGCTATGGTTGTATCTAATTATGACTTCTGTATATATTAAATGTTTATTGAATATTATAGATTTTATTGGATGGTAAAATGGGTGGAAGGTTGAAATATGTGGAGATACAGGCTGGATTCAGACACACAGTGTATGAATGATTCCCTGTGTATATGTATTTGTATTTAGTTTTAGGCGACCAATATCCAGCTCACTTCATATCCCTATGCCCACTTTCCTGCATCTTCCTACCCTTTTCCAATTTAACCTAATCTACATATTATTATTTTTTATATACTACTTTGACTAGCTTATATTTTCTAAATCCTATTTAAGATACATAACGCTTTATAATTTGATTTTTCTCACATTAAAAAATGTTATAGAGAGTACAATGATGGTAGTTATTTTTCTTGATTTGCATTTTTGTAATCATGTTATACCATAACTATACATATTATCAAATGAGAATCCATTTTCGTGCATCCACTTTTCTCAAGTAACTTAGCTTTATTTCCATCAATGTAAAGCTTAAAGCCATGACATACGCAAATTAAAGTCACGTAATATTAGATTTTACTTACGTGTTATCAACTTATTATAAAACGTACATTCGGTGATAGTTGGCTAATAAAATTCGATAAATATGTTACACAGACTCACATATAAGTTGTTTTCATAGCATTTATTGGTTGGAAACTTGGAATGACAACACAATACTTTTTTTTTTTTTTTTTTTTTTTTTTGAACGGCAAATTTCACTCCTTATGGGACTTGAACCCATGACCTCCCCCTTAGGTGTTCCTAGAAGCTTTGCTTCTACCATTGGGCCACCAACCCCAATGGCGACAACACAATACTTAAGTTTGTTATTTAATTATATGGTATGAAGTTTAGACAATGAGTATCACATATTAAAACTCCCTTAAACACACATATAGATATAGATCGTTATGCATTAGTGGGTTTTTTGAATAATGGTTACACAAACATATCCAAGATCTTTAGAATCAAAAAATTAATTGTTGTTCATCGTTGATTCGTTAGATTAAGCGTATGAGTGGTGTCATGTAGCGTTTTAAACTTATCAAATTACGAGAGCACGGCTTGTGTGGTACCTTAGATACATATATTTATGACATTTGTAGAAAAGGGTGTGACATATGGTCACGTTTGCGCTTGTTTTAAGATTATGTTTGGTTACTTTTATCTTCAACTTACGCCATCCGTGACTTAAAAAATATACAAGGTATTGATAAATACCTCTTCCATACCTTCGAATAATGTTGTGTTAGTTTAGCCCTTGTTAATGCCTTTACTTCATTGTATAGAGGGAACATGGATGAAACATAGATGGTGATAGTTGGTGGTCAAGCTTTGTTCTTAAATAGCACTTTATTATCATGACGACAAGACCAGAGTGTAACCCTATACACTTTTAAACAATGTTTACCTTAAAACATGTTGTTGTGCTTACGTTCGCGCCTTTGTTTTTTAACAACAAAATTATATTAGTGAACGGCTAGTCAATAGCTAACCTTGAAAACAAAAAAAATGCAAAAAACATAAGTGGATTTTGTAACTTATAACCCGTCTAACTGACGTTTATTTAACTACTTTTATTTGCTATACATAAGAAAGAAAAACTAAGAATAGAATAAAAAAATGTTTCCTTTTTATGCTCCGTATTATCAAACACCGTGTGTCACACTGTCACACCACGTCTAAAGCGAGAACACATGGCATGACCTCAAGAAAAGGAACGGAGTCAAAATTAACACAAACATATTTATTTAAGGAAAGATCATTACATTAGGCGTTGATTAAAAGTTAAAATTTATCAGAGTACACGTCCCATCTTAATATAACAAAAAGATGTTTTTCAACCATATCACAAAACCCATGGAAAATGACAGCAAAACCCCATCCAAAAGACCGACACCCAACCATGATCCTAGTCGTAGCCATGCAAGCACTATATAAAGTATTGGTGAGTTCACATGTTTTAATTCCACAGCAGCACAACACGTTTAAAAAACTAGTGCATGTAAGAAAAAAGTCATTCACCTGAAAGATATGCTAAGAAAAAAGTCACTATATAAAATATTGGTGAGTTCACATGTTTTAATTCCACAGCAGCACAACACGTTTAAAAAACTAGTGCATGTAACAGAAATAGCAATGAACGTTGACATAAAAGGGTAGCTACTCACCTAAGTTTATGGCATCCCCTGGGCCCATCACCAAACTAAGACAAAAATTACCCCGCATGTTGTTTCTCGGTCCAGCAACTAGTTCAACATACAATGCGCCCCAAGGAACCGACGCTATCGATTCAGGGTGGGCCTCGTCGAGCACCGATAGTACTATTCACATATACTTTTGGGTACGCAACATCGTATTGTTTTCAGCGAGTGGCGACGCCCACATGGGTCCCCTTCAATGGAAACAATTGGTTATGACAAAACTGCAAGGGTTTGCCACCGAGCGGGTTACCATTACCCAAGTACCCATTGGACTTACCATATTTCCTACATTTTAAAACGTATCTTTTCCCCAAGTTTAATACATTTAAAACGCAAAAGGAGTTGTGAAACAAACATCTGTCTCAGCACACAAAAACAACACATCAACAATTCTAGAGAATAGCGGTTAGTCCAAGTCCACAACCTACAAATGTCCTAGACTTATAAGACACTAGGTCTATAGTGCGTGTTTAACCAGCAAGTTGGTTACCCAACTCCTAAAACCACTATCAAAGGTTTAAGTCCCGTTTAATTAGAAAACATGTCCTATGCCCTTTGGTGATAGATTACCCTTGTTAAGTTATTAATAACTTAAGTTTATAAGCGATGATATTAATACCAAGTTAGCCGGGTTCGTTGCCACGAACCCCGATCACTATCTGAGCTACAACTCACGTCGTGATCATTATTATACTAACATGATTTAACATTCCGTTTACGTCAACGACTCAACTCACTTTACAATACGCTTATCCCATGGATAGCGTACTAGTATCTTGTCGATCGAGATTTTAATTAGTTCCACGTCAAGTATTTTAATATTTTTTCATAAGTATTTTCCACACAATGCACACACAGTTACAAAATTTATCTTCTTAATCTCCCATAATTATTCTTATATATATTTTAGAATAATTATTTTCATCGACACCACGTCACCACATCTTTGTTAGTATCCTTTAGTTTGTTTTGACTGCTCGATTGCTCGCTCGTACCCGATTAGTTAACTTATGTTTCGCTTGAACAACTCAACACTACTTATAATTGTTAACGAATAGTTTTGTTTTTCAACTAAAACAACCCTTTTAAAGAAGATATAACGTTATATTTACCCCTCAATTTATATATAAAAGTCATACCTTTACCTCAAATTTTTAAAAAACACTGCCACCCTTTTAGTTTGCAAAATATCTTTCCAGACATACAATATTTTACAAAACTACACTTCCCCCTAACACTTTAGAAAATGATAAGTTTTATATAACCAGGTAAACTTTGTTAAGTCAAATTTCATATTAAGTGATCTTAAGAGTTCTTGATACTTTTGATAGCTTTCTTTACTCATAAATAAGCTACTACTCCGTATTGTATTTAAATTATGTTATGAAGTCCATTTGTCTAAACTTGGGTTTTAAAAGTCCATAAGTTTACTTTTTAGTAAGATCTAGTCCATTGCATAAAAAATTACAATTAAACTTGTTAACTAAGTTTAACATCTTCATCATCATCTTTAAAACCATTTTTATGTGTAATGTTCTTATCTTTGTGATTATTATCCAAAACAACAACTAGATCACCAAGAGAAATGGACTAGCAACAACCAGGGGCGGATTTGGCTATTCGGATGGGTTCCCGAAAACCCATTCGGTTTGTAATTTATAGTGTTAATGTATATAGAAAACTGGAAAGGAATCCATAAGGAAATAACTTAGGAACCCATTAGTAAAGATTGGGAGTGCTCTAGTGGTTGAAAACCTCCATGATATATACAAGATTCATGGTTCGATCCCTGTGTCACGCGTTTTTTTGTTTGGTTTCTACTTTTTTTTCTTTTTTAAGGGTTTGTATACCCAAACCCAACTCCTCCCCCTTCGAACAAACTTACATTGCAGCAACTATCGCCCTCATCCTCCTCCTCTTTACCCATTGGTCCCTCATCCTGACCTCCTCTCCAAACCAACCTCCCTGAAAAGTTGAAATAATTCATAACCAATGATTTCATATACCACATGAAATTAGGTGTTGCTCAAACAGCAGGTTGCTATTCATCCTAAATTTAAAACTTCTATCATTGGTTTTGCTAAGGTTGTTCGCTCAATCTTCATTTCTTTTTCTTTGGGCGTTTTTTTTCTTTTGTAGATATATGAAATGGTGGGAGTGAATAATTATGTATGTTGGTATTAGGTGTTTTTTTTAATGTTAAGTGTAATGATAAACTAAACTGTTGTTTTTATGGTTTTAAAAAATAAAATTAAAAAATTAGACTTATCCACTCAATTCCAAAATGTTCATTTTAAAGCTTTAGGTCTGTTGGTAACTTGGCATAATGATATTGAGATATTACTAGTTGTCTTAATCCTTGGGAGACCGCATGTACTTCTTGATTGGATAATATCTGCTGCTATTGTGGGTATGCAAGGTGGAATAGATAAGCTTCGCCATGTTTGGGAAGAACTTGTGGCTCAGGATGTACCAATATCGGCATTCTGGTTGCAGGTCGCATTCTCATATCCTAAAAACAAAACAAAATAAAGGGTTATTTGTATGTGTGTATAAAAGTGATTAAATAGAGGTCTCAATAAAGAGTTTCTAGTGTTTGGGTAACCTCCTCCGCCTCCTGCCTTAGATGAGTAATAAGATGGGTGATAGATACATGAACGACACTTGCATTTGTTACATTGTGTAACATCCGGCTCCTCTCACCACCAATATTGTCCGCTTTGCCCCAATGGGTTGCCCATCCAGAGCTCACGGATTTGTTTTTGGTTGCCTGGTGGAGACTTTCCCAGGAGGTCACCCATCCTAGTACTACTCCCACCTGAGCACGCTTAACTGTGGAGTTCTCCTCTCATCCACTAACATTAAGCCCAAAACGCGTTGGTGATTTAAGAGGCTTTGGATTACTTATGAACCAAGGATCTCTCCTGGCCACGGCCGATGTGGGATTTGCCTAGGGTGTCATACAAAGGTCCATGTTAATCTTCTCAGAAATCGGTACTGTTACAAATGGTATCAGAGCCACTCCTGTGCCGTTCGGGATGGTGGGGCAAACCTCATCGAGGACGATGAGTCCCTAAGGGGGGGGTGATTGTAACAGTACCGATTTCTGAGAAGATTAACATGGACCTTTGTATGACACCCTAGGCAAATCCCACATCGGCCGTGGCCAGGAGAGATCCTTGGTTCATAAGTAATCCAAAGCCTCTTGAATCACCAACGCGTTTTGGGCTTAATGTTAGTGGATGAGAGGAGAACTCCACAGTTAAGCGTGCTCAGGTGGGAGTAGTACTAGGATGGGTGACCTCCTGGGAAAGTCTCCACCAGGCAACCAAAAACAAATCCGTGAGCTCTGGATGGGCAACCCATTGGGGCAAAGCGGACAATATTGGTGGTGAGAGGAGCCGGATGTTACACATTGTAAGGGTGTTACTACAAGTTTTGGTCAAGAATGTAATGTGACGTTTTCAAAAGATGAAAACTCGTAGGGAACAACTGTAAGTATATTTTTTTAATCCTTAAAGACAATCGTATTTATATTATGTGCTTTAAATTTCTAATGCCACTGTTTTTTCAGTATTATGTCGTATTTTTATCATGTGATGAACCTTATCCGACCCGAATTGTCAAACCGAACTGAACCCTTGAACCGGTCCAAAGTTTTTATGTTTGATCATATGAAATTGAAACACCTAAAAAGGGAACCCAGTGAAAAAAAATTCTGGATCCGCCACTGGCAACAACAAATATACATCACCACAACACCTCATATTTACGGCCTAGATACAAACACACAATCATCTATTTGTTTCTAAAAAGCATTTAAAACCTTTGATTAAAAACTTTTGGTTTAAACCACTCAAAAAACTTGTAAACTTAAGCAGAAAAACAACACTTGAATAAGTAAAGAAGTAAGAAACTCATTACTAGCACAAGGCTAGGGAAGACACCAAAAACTCAAGAAATGGAGGAGGTTCAGTGTGTGTTCTTCCAAAGTTAAGCTCCTAGCTTCAAAACACACTTGATTCAATCTTGATTTAGGGATGTTTAAAGTGTTGGATGTTGCAAAATTACAATGGGGATGGGGTGGCGGTTCTTGGCTGTGAGCAAGGCAAGGGGAGGAAGTAGATGGATGTTGTGATCAAATGAACCCATTATCACTCTATTTATAACCATATCTTGATCTTATCTTAAATTTTGCATCATTACCATTAGTGCTTAATATCTTGGAGAAAATATTATAAAGCTTGGGGAGGCTAGGGGACAAGAGGGTGGCGGCAATTTGGGGGGGGGGGGGGGTTAGGGGGTTAATCTCCGCTATTCGATAGCACTAAAATATCTACTAGTAGCTAATTATACCGATCAGGGTTTTTCAGGTTTTATCGGGTGGGAAACACGAGCATTCCAAACACTAAAATAGCCTCAAGTAATTCTTAAAAAATACTAGTTTAAGTATTGGTAAATTGTTTAGGCTTATGTTAAATTAATTTGCAAGTTATGTGCATACCGGGTGCGCTGCACGAACTTCATTAATTACCGGCAGATTTTAGTTTTGAGCTTCTAATTATAGTTTTGGAACTCCAACGTATTTATCTTCTTCTATTGAACCAATCGAACCAACGTATATTACACGAATTGTTAAAAAGTCAAAGCTTAAATATCACATGTGTATTGCTACGTGGTCGTTCAAAAGGCACGGACAATACAAGTAACAACTAAAACTTGTACAAAATAGCGAACACATGTATCTTTGTGGTCCACATGTTAAATGTGAGCGAGGTATGCCCACAGACAAACAACTAGAAAGATTTTTACGACTAAATAACAGGGGTACACACTTATATATAGTAAGATAATTATGCACAACAATATATATTATGAGCATATGTTGAACAAGATGAATTATTCATTGCTATAATCTTAAAACTATTCGAAACTAAAAAGATGTTAGTAATATAAGCTTTGATAAAATTCCATATACACATGAACAAAAATCGTTTTTTATATATAAGTAACCTATACATGTATAGGAAAGCGGTAAAAAAATTTATATACATATAAGATATATAAATTCAAAAATATGAACCTTCGATAAAAAAAAAAAAAAAAACTAAAAGGTTTAGTTTTTTTTTTTTTTTCTCACAATCTTCTATCTTCTACAAATAATAGATAAAAATGTTTTAGACACATGACACTCAATGAAAGTACCAAAAACGGGTTTTCACACCTAAACCAAAATAACACTTAAAATTGATTTTTATTAACGTTTTATAAAATATTTATTTTTGTTATTTAAAGTTTTGGTGGATATTACCACCACATTAACTGCATGCTTTTAATTTGCAAAATATATTTGGTATATTATGATTTTTGAACAATTTTTTTGCAATAAAATCAACATCATTCTAAAACTATATTATTACACTTTTTAATTCAAATTCTAATTAATAAATAACAAAATAACTAAAGTTTACATTTAAATTTTATTACTAACGCACTACAATAAAGTTTTTAGGTTTCATTTTTGTTAACGTATTTGTAGTAAACTGAAATTTAAAATTAAATTTGAAAACATTATTGTAGTCATTTAAATTTTGAGTTATAACATAACATAAACAATTTTTTGAAAATTATTGTTATGATCTACAATTAATTCTCAGTTTTGTATTATTTTGAAGATAATTTGCAAACTACATTAAATTCTTAAAATAATTTTGAAGTTTAGATTGTAATGATTATAAAATGCGAAATCAAAACCGAACCATAACTTTCGGTTTGGTTTTTTCGGCTTTTTGTACGGTTTGATTTTCCGGTTCGGTTTTTTGGTTTCGATTTAGTTTTTTTGATTTTCTGCTCACCCCTATTATGTAATCTATAAATAAGGAAATAGTTAGATATGAAATGGAATGTTATTTCAACAATTACGATTTGGAATTTTAGTTATAAATTTGAAGCTAAAGTTTTTGTTAGCTACCTAAGATAAGGAACCTAATACAACAATTTATTGTTTTGTCATATAATAAGAAAGCAAAACTAATTGATAGTGTATCCTTTAGTCACCCTGTGTATTACCCATTTCACTAACCTAATCAACATCTATATACCTTATTAAAGAATCTTAATAGATAGATAGGTAATTTTAACACACTTTTAAAATGACATATCAACAGTATTAGTATAAATCTATAATTTTTGTCTAATTTCTTTCTTTTATGCCATCTTGTACAAAATTTAATGGTAATTGTATAAGTGAGTAATGCAAGTCATGCACATTATTCAACCTAGAAACTCAATTTAATCAACCTCCATCAATGAATTAAAGTCATGGGAGATCATTAGGTTTCTTCTAAATGAAAGGTTCTAGCAAGTAAATGTGCGATTTAATTCGACCTTCCATCTACTTGCGAGCAAATCCCCCAACTATTTCATATTATACATGAAGCATACATGAGCACACATCGATGGTCATAATATATATATATATATATATATATATATATATATATATATATATATATTGTCGTTATACATTTGAAAGCCCCAAATTTCATTCACCAAACAGCACGGTGATGACAGTGGTGTTCGGTGGTAGAAGCACACATCGGTGGCACGACGATGAACATGTTATAGGGTTGGGATCATTATTCCGGCTACACACAGGGTATGTAATTTATGGTATTCCATTTTTCTTGTTAAATAATATAATTGAAGAAACAAGTACCTGAGGGGAACTGGTCTTCTGGATAGAACAAAGGACTTCTTCTGACCTGATTGAACGGGACCTGTTTAGCTACAAAACAGAACACCGTTAGGACTCGTCACAGGATTGGGGGTTATCCTGTGACCACCCTCCGGCGTGAGAATAAGTATGGCTTTTAAGCGATTGTAAGAGTATGGAGTATTTGTGAATGAATTATAAGTTTTACCTGCGTCCTTATTTATAATAGAAGAGTCCTTCACCTCTTGTGATGTTTAACCGCCCTCTTCTCTTTGGCTGTTCCACTTTTCTTGGAGATAAGCCATATCGCTTATATTCATATTTATCGGGCTGGCAGTTATGCTTTACCCTCCACTTCCTTCTAGAAGATGTTCGTTATTAATCACTGCCGGATTACGTGTGGCCGTTGGGCCTTACCCATTGGGCCACATGACGTGTTGTAGGTATGGGCCAGCCTGGTTAAACTGGGCCCTACCTCGTCATGTCCCCCCAGTCTAGTAAGGTGAACGTGTGAACGTTACTAGACTTATATATAAAAAATAAAAAAAATTCAACAAGCATATGTATAAAGTATAAATGTGACTTAAAAAATCTTTATTGGGATTAGTACCGCATGACTTGTGCACGTGCCATTGTGTCATTTCACACGTCCTATCAGCCGTTTATGAACAGTCTGAGTGTCAGGGGAAATGACGTTTGGCGGTTCAATTTTGAATTTCAACCGTTAGTAATTTGGTCTATAAATTCGCCATTTCAAGGTGAGCCATCCACAGTACTCAGCAAATTCTTGCTTTCCCCTCAATAGACTATTACCTCCGAAATGGCCCCCAAGACTGGTTCTACGCGCACAGTCACGAGTGTTGCCGAGATTCACTGCATGTGGTCGTTAACGGTACTAGAATCCTTCTTAAACGATTACAAAATTCCATCGGAGTGGAATCCTGTACTGCCGGATAAGGACGATATTGCTTTCCCCCTGAAGGAGGGGAAACTAACTCTGTATGCTGAGTTTTTCACCTTTTCCCATTTTCGCCTTCCTGCCACGAAGTTTCTCTGTGAATTATTATCATATTATGAGGTCAATGTTTCTCAACTTCATCCGCTGGGGATGATTAAGATTCGCCACTTTGAATTTTGTGCTCTAGGTCTGGGTATGCCGCCCAAACTGGAAATTTTCCGGGCGTTGTACGTGTTGAAGTTCAAAGGAGAGTACTTTACCTTTGACCGCCGACCGGGGTTTTATCCTGTATAGAGAACTTCCCGCAGAGTGTGAGGGATAAAGAATGGAGAAAGAAATTTTTCTATATTGATGCCTGTGTCTTTCCGGAGAAGGCCCCGATTAGGTATCCGGAGGGCAAAACCAAGCTTGCAGATTTGTGCCCTTCCCCGGCAGTATATGAGAAAGATCCTTTATATGTTGCCCTGACTAATAATCCAACCGAGTGTACTCACATACCTGAACGGGCCATGGTGGCTGTGGGCATGAGCCGACTATGGTTGGATGATACAGTATTTCCTGAGTATCGCCGTGAGGATCAGGAAAGTTGGCAGTATTTCGACGTGCTTGATTCTGCTGCTCCGTTACTCACGGAATATGACCGCCCCCTTGGTGCACAAGAGTTAGACGTTTTAAGCCAGACTGTGGCCAAGTTCTATGTCCCAGCGGCAGCTGTGTCAACCGATGTTGTAGGGGCCTCCGGGCTGGGTGTTGACAAGGAGGCTCCCATAGACCCCGATCCGTTGAATGTTGCACCGCCGTTGACAGATGTGTCTGGCAAAAAGCATAAGAAGCGGAAAGCCACCGCCGGTCTGGATGCTGAGGGGTTGCTGGCCAAAAGGCAGCAGCTAAAGGAAGCTAAAGAGAAGACCTTGGGTAAGTGTTTCTGCCTATCTGTCCTTGTGCCGTCTGCCTTGTGCATTCGTGCAGGTATTCACGTCTATTTGTTTATGTGTAGGTGAAAGGCTTGAGTCCGGTGACACCCAGGTAGAGGAAAGTTTGTCTATGGAGTCTCCGCCTGTTTCTGCCGGTCAGGTTATCGTCAGGGATGATAGTGACGTCATTGTGTCTACATCCATGATGACGACTCCCACTTCGACTGTTTCGTCTGCTGTTGCAGCTACAAGTCCTCCCCCCACCATACCTGTGAGCCTTACTGTTACTACGTCCACTGTGTCGATTCCGCCGTCCACAAAGCCTGTATACTCTGTAGCGAGTACTATTGCGGCACCCAGTGGTCTTTCTCTTCAAAGTTTTTCCCAGCTTCTGAAGGATGTTCAACAACATCCTATCAAGTTCCCCGGGGGCTTTCGGACAGGCATCCAGCAGGGTGAAGAGTCTTCATCTTATTCCGGGCCCGTGCCATCGAACACCTATTTGCCGGGCATAAACTGGCGACCGTCCTTGAAGCCGGTTAAGTATACGCCCGGGTGGAATGTTGCTGACACCACCCGGCTCATTCATCCGGATGTGGTAAGGCATTGGGCCGAGTTTGCTTTCCCCCCAGCCGAGAGGTACTATCTGCAGGGGTTAGACAACGCTCAGCTTGCTGAAAACGCCATGGTGTCCGGTGTTAGTACAACGTCATCAGTATATGAAGTGCTTCGCCGATGGCGTGCAGATTTGGTATATCTTGTCGACCTTCGGGAGAAGCAAAGGTTGTTGGTACTGGAGAACGAACGACTGTTGAAGCTTATTGCTGATAAAGAGGTGGAGGTGGTCGCCCAGTAGATAGCCATTGAAAAGGTAGAGGGTGACCGTGAGCGGATGGTGACGAACCATACTGAGGAGAAAGTTGACTGGCGTCGGCGGGAGGACAAACTGAATCAGCACTTGTTTCGTTACGAAGCCAGCATCAAGACGCTGGAGAAAGAATTGGAAGCTGCTAAGAACACCATAGCCAGTAACCAGGCCAATCTGGAAAGGTATAATCTGATGGCTGCTGAGATTGAGACCTACGAGTCCCGAATTCGCCGTGCTGAGGAGCAGAGGGATGAGACCCTCAACAGTTTAGCTGACTGCCACAAACAGTTGACTGCCGCCAATGATCGTGCAGATCAAGCTGTGAATGCTGCTGACTCACTGCGGTCCCAGGTAAACGACCTTCAATTGAAGCTGGATGCGATGAGTCAAGATAGGGATTGGTTGGTAAGCCGCGGTATTCCTGCTTCATGGCGATATGTCCGGGGCAGCACTGAGTATCAGGACAGATTGAACGCCTTTTATGACGTGGCCATGGAAGCCGGCTATCATGACGGGTTGGCTTATGGCAATCAAGTTGGTCTGGCTGGAAAGAAACTCCCCCCCCTACTGCTCAGGAAAAAGCTTTGCCCACCCGAGTTGCTGATAGTCTACAAGCCCTGAGTTCAGACTCGTTGGAGGCCCTGGGTCGTCTTAGCAACAAGGTTGGTGACGAGGGGGTGTCAGCCCTCCGAGCGGAGTTGGAACCATACTTGAGCGATTCTTCTGATGGGGATGATGTCACCTCTAATTAGTGTAATCGTAATTTGTGTTTAAGTGTGATTAAGACTATGTAATCGTCGTATTAATGAAAAAACTTTTGGTTTCTTTTGGTGTTTTCCAGCTGGTCTGTGTGCTTCATTAATGCTGATTGGACAGCCATCATTAGACGTCTATTAATTAATAGTCATCATTGCGTGACGTCATAATGACGCTACGTCTGCCATGTGTCATAGATTTGACGGCGTGTGGCAGAGAATTAATAACGATATTCACTGACACTGACCTTTGATCTTCTGGACCCATGTATATAAGTCAGGTTTCTTATCAAATGCTGCACTCGAAATTTTTTTTCCAAAAAAGGTATACATTTACTGTATCTATTTATGGCTGCCAACCAAGTCTCCTTGACTGAGCTCCTTCGTGAGCTTGATGCTGCTGAAGGTCTTAACATGCTCAGAAGGTGGGCCGACGAGATGGATGAGAAACGTGCCGCTATGGAGGAGTACAATGCCAGAACTGCTGACTTCGTTCCTCCAAACAAGTATGGATTGACTTACTCCAGAGGCCCAAGGAGTTTGTTCAACGCTCCGGTCCCCTTAGTGAACTCCCTGAGCTTGCCAGATGTTGGTGAAGCTCCGTTGGTGGCGGAAGCGTTCCCGGAGAACCCTGATGAGGAAGGTGTTGTCTTGCATTTTAATCAGTACTTAATACTTCCTGATTATGCTCCAGATGGTGATCTGCTACATACCCCTGCAGAGGTAGTAGCTATGCTGGACGGCCGTATGTGAAATGGGCCGGTCTAGATGGTAGCAATTTAGCCGTATGTGGCTTTTTGTTTGCTTGTTTTTGTATAGCGCTTTTGGTGGTAGGCTGTTTATGTCATGGCCAAGGATTTTAGTCCGGCCACCTACCGTAGGGGAGTTTCGTTTTTTGTAGTGTCAGTCCCCGTGATATGTTAATTAATGCAACTGTTTGCTAATGAAAAAGTGGCCGTGATAGGCGTCTTATTAAAAAAATACAAATAGGCTGTGAGGACCAACAGGTCGACTATTACACAGTTAACGCTAAATGTACTAAAAAACGAAAAATACAAATAGACTGTGAGGACCAACAGGCCGACTATGACACAGTTGACACTAAATGTACTGGAGAACAAATGTTTTTAGCTTGAACTAAACGTAACATTTTTTGAGCTGGGCTGCGTTCCAAGTGCGCGGGATGGGCTCCCCTGTGAGTTGTTTCAGGGAGTAGGCCCCTTTTCCCAGCACTTCTGCTATTTCATACGGCCCCTCCCAGTTTGGACCCAACTTGCCCTGGGGTTGGGATCTGCTTGCTTCGTTGTCTCGCATTACCAGTTCCCCAACCTTGAAGGATTTTTCAAGCACCCGCTTGTTGTAGTATTTTTCCAACAATCTCTTGTATCTGGCTTCATTGATGCAGGCCGTATCGCGGCGTTCTTCAAGCCGTTCGAGGTTCTCACGTAGCAGCTGCTCGTTGTCTTCGCCGCCGTTGCTCCTTCGTTGTGACGGGACCATGGCTTCTACTGGTATCATTGCTTCTGACCCGTATGTTAAACTAAACGGCGTTTCACCAGTACTTGTTTTCGGCATGGTCCGGTGAGCCCACAGGACGTGTGGCAACTGGTCAACCCAGGACTTGCCTTCGGCGTCCAGTCTCCTCTTGATCCCATCAAGTATACTTCTATTCGCCCTCTCCACCTGCCCGTTTCCTTGCGGGTGGGCAACGGATGTGAAAACTTGCTGGATCTGGAGCTCTTTGCACCATTCTTGCAGTGACCTATCTGCGAATTGGGTCCCGTTGTCGCTGACTAAGTATAGTGGGACCCCAAACCTGCACACGATGTGCTCCCATAGGAACTTCTTGATGTTTACTGCTTCGATCTTGAATAATGGCTTTGCTTCGACCCATTTTGTGAAGTAGTCAATAGCAACCACCAAGTACCTTAGCTTTCCCGGTGCCGGGGGAATGGTCCCACTAAGTCTATCCCCCACCTTTGAAACGGCCAGGCCGCCGTCACTGGAATCAAATCATTTTTAGGCCGGAAAGTATGTGGGGCGTACCTCTGACAACTGATGCACTTCTGTAGTACTTCCACTGCCATGTTATGCATACCCGGCCAGTAGTATCCTGCATTTGTTATCTTGGCTACCACTGCCCTTGGTCCGGCATGTATGCCGCAGATGCCCGCGTGGATCTCTTCAACCAGGAACTTTGCTTCTGATGGGGACACACACCGCAAAGATGGGCCCAGGTAGGACTTCCTGTATAAGACACCGTTTTGCATTTCATATTGTACGGCTTTGGTGCGGATTTTAAGGGCTTCCCCCTTGCTGTCAGGCAGTATGCCGTGTTCCAGATATTGCTGTATCGGTGTCATCCAACAGACTTCCGCTGCGTGTACACTATGCACTGTTGCCTCCTGGGTAGATGGGTGCTTGAGGGTCTCGATGTGGACGTCTTCCTTAGTACCTGACGATGCCAACTTGCTGAGGGCGTCCGCTATGTCGTTCCGGTGCCGCCGGACATGTATCAATGTTATCTTCTGGAACTTTGACATCAGAGCTTTTGTCTTCTCTAAGTATTTGGACAATGTGTCGTCCCGGACTTCGTACGATTCATTAACTTGGTTATTCACCAAGAGAGAGTCAACGTGGGCATCTACCTTCTTTGCCCCGAGCGATAGAGCCATCCTCATCCCTGCAAGGAGTGCTTCGTATTCGGACTGGTTATTGGAACACTCAAATTCGAACCGTAGGGCATACAGGAATCTGGCCCCGTCTGGACTGACCAGTAAGAGGCCGGCTCCCGCTCCCTTGCTGTTTGATGAGCCGTCCGTATACAGTTTCCATGCTGGCTCATCCGATTCCTGGGACGGTTCGCTGCTTATTTCCGGTATCTCCTGTCCAACAGGGATTTCTGTCATGAAGTCAGCGATGACTTGCCCCTTCACTGCGGTTCGTTTTTTAAAGACTATATCCAGCGCCCCCAATTCAATTGCCCATTTGGCGAGTCTTCCTGATACTTCCGGTCTGTTTATTACTTGTGCTATTTGAAAATTGGTTAACACTTCGACTTTGTGTGCCTGGAAGTAGCGGCGCAGCCGGCGGGATGCGTGAACCAGGGCCAGGACCAATTTTTCCAACATCGAGTACCTGGTTTCCGGATCCGCGAGTACCCGACTGATGTAATAAATGGGGGTTTGGATCCCGTTTCTTTCTACCAGGAGCACGGCACTAACCGCTTGAACGCCTGCGGCCAGATACATCTTCAGCAACTCACCTTCTTTGGGGGCCGTGAGTGTGGGTAGGTTGCTCACGAATGTCTTCATCTCTTGGAATGCTTTCTCTGCCTCGGCCGTCCATTTGAACTTATTCTTGTTGAGGCAGTCTTTCAATGTAGATATGAACGGCAAGGATCGCTCTGCGTGCCGCGCTAAGAAGCGATTTATGGCTGCCAGTCGTCCGTTCAAGGTCTGTGCTTCTTTCAGTGTTTTAGGTGATGGCATGTTGACAATTGCTGACACCTTTTCTGGGTTAACCCGGAAGCCATCCTTAGTGACTACTACTCCCAGGAACTTTCCATCTTCGACCCCAAACGAACACTTTCCTGGATTCAGTTTAATGTTGTACTCGCGGAGCTTTTTGAAAGTTTCTTCGATGTCTGCGATCATATTACTCTCGTTGCTGCTTTTGATGACTAAGTCGTCAACATAAACTTCCAGATTCCTTCCGATTTGGCTTTCAAACGCTTGATCCATCAACCTCTGGTATGTTGCGCCAGCATTTTTCAACCCGAAGGGCATCTTAGTGTAACAGTAGATGCCCGCGTCCGTATGAAAAGCTGTTTTGTCCTCGTCTTCCCTGGCCATCTTGATTTGGTGGTAACCTTTATACGCGTCCAGGAAGCATTTGAATTTAAATGGCGAGAGGGAGTCAACCTTGAGGTCGATCTCGGGCAGCGGATATGCATCTTTCGGGCAAGCCTTATTGAGGTCTTTGTAATCGACGCACATGCGCCATGTTCCATCATGTTTCCGCACCATCACTGGGTTTGCCACCCAGGTGTGATATTTGGTTTTCCGCAAGATGCCTGCCTCTTCTAACTTTTTTACCTCTTGAACCACCGCGGCTCTTCTGTCCGGGGCCATGCTTCTTCTTTTCTGTGCTATTGGCTTGACTGACGGGAAGGTGGACAGTTTGTGTTCTGCCTTTGATCTGGAGATTCCTGTCATATCTGCATGCTTGAATGCAAAAACGTCCAGGTTTCTCTTCAACACTTGCTTCAGTCTCTCCGCGGCCGATGGTGACAAGGTGTCACCAATCAACACTGTCTGTTCTGGGTGTTCAGCGTTCAGCACCCATCTTTCTGGACCCCTGAGCCCCGAGGGGGCTTGATGGCACGGCTTCTGCTCGACTGCTGAGCAAACTTTGTCGCCCCATACGGTTGCTACCCCTTGGGGGGTCGGGAACATCAGAAACCCTCTAGCCGTTGAGACCAAAGCGTCGATTCGGCCCAATGTGTAGCGGCCGATGATCATGTTGTACTGCGAGTTTGCTGGAATCACCAGGAAGGTAACAAGTATAGTTCTTTCTCTGCGGCCGTCCCCTATGGTAACCGGGAACGTGAGCTGTCCCAAGGGCTCCACGCTTTCACCTGTGAATCCTCTTACCGGGCCGCGAGCTGGCTCTAACATTTTCTGGTCCTCGGGCCGCATCCTTCGAAAACAGGGCTCGTAGATTAAATCTTCAGAACTTCCAGTGTCTACGAGTATCCTTCTCATGCTGTAGTCGCCGACGGCGGCACAAATTACCAGGGCTTCCATACTTAACACCTTGTAATGCGGCGGTACTGTCATGACCGCTTCCATCCACGGCTCGAAGCGTTCAAACGTCCGTTTCTTGCTGAACCTGGATTCTACTCGGACCATATTGATTTCCCAGGGTTTTTTCCCTGAGGCCTTGTCGCCACCTCCGGACGAGGGTCCTGGCTTTACATCCTTCAGTAGGTGAGCTGACTTCCCAGATTTAACGAAGTACTCAATCTGCCTTCTCAATTGGAAGCAATCGTCTGTATCGTGCCCGGCACCTTTATGGTAGGAGCAGTACTTGGACTTGTCCTGCGACGGTGAGTCTTTGATTGGCTTCGGGGCATTGAGCCTCAGATCTTCAGACTCCAGAATTTGGGACGGCGTTTTTGTCAGATCAGGGTATTCCTGCCTAGACCTTGATTGGCTTTCCCCTTTACCTGTGAAGGTGTCGCGGGGCCTGTCGGATCTCCGACGATCATCCCGCCTATCATCTTTCCTGTCATTCCGGGAGTAAGGCTGGCTAGATGACTCGGTTCTTCCTCGATTTCGACCACCCCGGTGATCCTTGTTGTCATGAGAATCAGAAATTTTAGCAGCTTCTTGCTTCTTTCGTACTGCATGGTTCATGGCTATGGATTTTTCTTGTTTCACATATGCCTTTGCTATGGTCATCATTTCATCCATAGTCTGGGGGTACCCTTTCGGGCCGTGTAATTTTCTTAACAGGCCGTCGTCGTTTACTCCCATGGTGAATGCCGTGCAGGCCAATTCTTCGGTGAGGCCCGGGATCTGTAATCTTTCTCTATTGAACCTTACGATGAAGCTTTCTACCGTTTCATTATCACGCTGCCGGATATGCATGACTTCATCTCTGTATTTCGTATGTCTCTTCTGCTGACTGAATTGCTGGGAGAATCCCTGCACGATTTCTCTCCAATTCGCAATGGATCCGGGCGGCAGACTGTCCCACCAGACTCTGGCCGCCCCGACCAAAGTTTGTATAAACATATGACAAAACGCTTGCATAGGCCAATCCTTAGAACGTCCGGCCGCTTCAAAGATACTCAGATGGTCATCCGGATCCCCTGTCCCATCGTATTTTCCCACAGTAGAGGACAGCTTCAGATTCTTCGGGAGTGGTGCATTGGCGATTCTTGGTGCCAGCTTTGAATAAGTGACCATAGCCGGTGGACGGTATGGTTTAGTGAGATCGTCTTCTTCTTCATCACCGGGATTTTCTCTGTCATGCCTTTCTTCCCGTCTTTCCAACTGAACAGGTCGTACCGGGTGTTGGCTGATCGCGGGCCGCCGTGTCTGACCGACTTCTGCCGGGAGTGCCAACGGGTCCGCAGGCGTTGCATCATAAGTGAGCCTGGTTCGAACCTCATCCAGGCGGGCCCCGGGGCCTGAGTAGCTGATGGGGCCGGTCCTCCCCATCCCGTCATGGGCGCCACTGGAGGGTACATATACGGATAAGGGTAAGAGTATGGACTAGCGCCTGTTGGTTGGTACATGTAGCCGTAGGGGTGCATGGGGTAATATGGCATATATGGTTGGTTTCCCGGCGTCACGGGAGTATAGGGTGCATATGCTGGATTCATGATAGTCGCCATTGGCGACGACATCATTGACGCTGTCATGGCCGCCGAGAACAACGGGAGTGTAGCCGCGGCCGTCATCCAAGGCATGGAGGACGTGGGAGGACGTGACCTCCCGCCCATCGTGGTGTGCACGATGGGGCTAGTATAAGTTGCCGTGGGGATTGGTGACGGGAAAGGTGGCGCGGTAGGGTTTAACCTTGCCGTCGGGTCCCCTAAAGGTCTTTCTTGGCCTGCCGTGTTTCCGTTAGGTTGCTCTCTAGGAGGGAAACCCGGAGGCTCCATCTCTATCTCTTCGTCCACCGATTCCTCAGAGATGTGATCTTCTTCTTCAGTAGTTACCGGTGGGTTTTGGAACATGTTGGTTTGTGCTGTGAACTGAGGATTCGACTGAGATGCCATCCTGTCAGGTGAAAAAGAATGATCCTTTGCCTAGTTTCCGTCCCACGGATGGCGCCAATGAAGAAACAAGTACCTGAGGGGAACTGGTCTTCTGGATAGAACAAAGGACTTCTTCTGACCTGATTGAACGGGACCTGTTTAGCTACAAAACAGAACACCGTTAGGACTCGTCACAGGATTGGGGGTTATCCTGTGACCACCCTCCGGCGTGAGAATAAGTATGGCTTTTAAGCGATTGTAAGAGTATGGAGTATTTGTGAATGAATTATAAGTTTTACCTGCGTCCTTATTTATAATAGAAGAGTCCTTCACCTCTTGTGATGTTTAACCGCCCTCTTCTCTTTGGCTGTTCCACTTTTCTTGGAGATAAGCCATATCGCTTATATTCATATTTATCGGGCTGGCAGTTATGCTTTACCCTCCACTTCCTTCTAGAAGATGTTCGTTATTAATCACTGCCGGATTACGTGTGGCCGTTGGGCCTTACCCATTGGGCCACATGACGTGTTGTAGGTATGGGCCAGCCTGGTTAAACTGGGCCCTACCTCGTCTTTTATTGCATTTATGTTGTTCATAAAATTCTTGAGATTGTGGAGAAACCGGGTGATTATCTTTTTCAAGGCTTAAGATGCTTTACATTCAAGCAAACGAACTTTCCTAAAGTGAAGTAACCCATGTCCATCTTCAAATTGTTCTCTTCATTATTATATTTTAGCTCAACATCAATTCTTATCTATATTAAACAAATTTGTTTTTAGTGTTTTAAGTTATTTAGATGCTTTGATACCTTCTGGACTTCGTGGGCAACAAAGAAGAAGGATGGGTAAGAATATGCATGCAAAATTTTTTTTACCCTTTTTTGTTAAATATAACACTATGTTTATATCAATTGTCAGTTTGATAATCATATTCCATGGTTTCATTGGTTAGAACTTAAGCTTATCTTTCTTAGTTTTAAGTAAGCGGAACCATTCCGTTTTGGTTCTTCTCCACATTCTTGCCGGGCTATCCAGGGATTTTCCTATGATTTTAGAAACTAAATTTTCGATATAGAAGGATCTCCTTATTTCTGAATAGATTATAGCATCATTTTCTTTCAAAGATATGAAATCACCTTGGGAAACTTGAAAAAGAAGTAATGCTGACTATTACATTATTCACACAAAACAGCCTTCTATCTCTTCCAGTCTTATAAAGGAAAGAAAGCAGGATGAACAAGCTTGAGTGTCCCTGTTATTGTTATTATTGATCACCCTTGTAAACATATTCAATATTTGTATATTTTATTTGTCAAAAAATTATGAGGCTTTTTTTATCTTTACTTCAAAAGGTAATGAACAGAAGAAGAAAAGACCGAAAGCTCATCTAGATGTACCAAGGCTTTCACATTCTCTTCGTAACCACCTTGATTATCTTGCAAACTTAAAGGGGGGAAAAGTATTAGTCACACTTTTTACAATTTTAGCTTATTTTTTAACCACTTTAATATTTTTAAAGTTTGAAGGTAACATACTAACATGAAATATAACTATGTGAGGTATTTAAATCTTAGAAAGATTTACTTTTGGAAGTTTGAATTTTACATTAGGTATTTTTTTAATCATCGTATTTGGCACATTGTCTGACCATTTACCCAACACACCCTTTTTGTCACTTGAAATAATAGATTTTAACTGTATAAAGGCACTCATGGCTGCTAGCCTGAGATTTGGAATTGAATATGTGATACGTCAGTAAGAATAAATAGAAGGAAACGGATTGACAGTAATGACTAATATTTTTTTTTGCTTAATTGATTGACTCGTTAACTTTAACCTTTAGAAGCATACATTAGATACATGTGTCAAAACTCTATAATGACTAATATTTTTTTTGCTTAATTGATTGATTCGTTAACTTTAACCTTTAGAAGCATACATTAGATACATGACTTTCGATCTCTACTCATTTGTATTGGGTTCCTTATATAGCTAATGATGTTTTGGCCATATATCTTGTCTGATATTAATTGTTATCTAAATCGAAGACTCATTAATTTATAAGTAATTTAGGGTTTCAATTTTTTTGAACGGCCAATTGGAATCACTCACGGACCACTGGAGTATCATCGTGCCACCAATGTTACCACGCAATCATATTCCACCATCAAGTCACCAATTCAGGAGGAAACTCATAATTATGAAAAAACCCTTTGTGGGATTCGAACCCAGGACCTTATAGTCCCTATGTCTTATCCCACCACCAAAATGCCGTTGGGCTATAATGCCTTTGGCAATTTCGGGTTTCAATTCTCCCCATCTTACGGACAATGTCTTCAAATAATAAATAAATGTTTGGAATCCATGCAAGCTTCGCTTAAAGGATATGTATAATAAGATTTTTTTGTTGGTGTATAAAAAAACTGTTTAAATTAAGGTCCTAAAGTCTACTTTTAATTAATTAATTAATTAATGCATGCATTTAATAGAATTTTCAAAATCATTTTTGTTTTTATAAAAAGGAGTAATGGAAATAAATAATCCTAGCTATTGCTCTTTTGCCGATAATGGTCCCAACCACAAAAATAACCACTAGCGGTCCCAACTTTCGACATATTTGCCACCAACGGACCCAAACTAACTGAGGCTAACTCCGATAGTGTGATGCTGACGTGGCATGCTTAGGTGGCAAAATGATTCTACGTGGCATCTGACGTGGCATCCTAGGTGGCAAAATGATCATACGTGGCATCCTAGGTGGCAAAATGATCCTATGTGGCATCCTACGTGGCATGCCACGTCAGCATCACACTAACGGAGTTAGCCCCAGTTAGTTTGGGTCCGTTGGTGGCCAATATGTCGAAAGTTGGGACCACTAGTGGTTATTTTGGTACTTGGGACCATTATCGGCCAAAGAGCAATAGTTGAGATTATTTATTTCCATTACATGTTTTTTTTAATATTATCAACGCATGATATTTAATAAGTGTTTGTGGGTCAACACTAGTCAATGGAGATTTTTTTTTTTTTTATAATTGACACGTTTGTGAAATTACAATTTTTGGCAGATTCGTGTATTGAAAAAAAACGAATGCATCTTGGTGGGAATCAGGCTTGCCCTTCATAAAAAAAGTATACATGTTGAAATAGAAGATTTTTATGAACATCCTTCCTGTAGCTTACATGAAATATTTAAGGTTACAAGTAATTTCAATGTTAAGAATAAGATAGGAGAAGCCGACTTTAGCCTTGTTTACAATGTAACTTAGTGATAACTTTTTACTTAAAGTGTGTTAGTTATCTTATTAAGTTGGCAGGTTAACTTAAGTGTGTTAGTAGTTTTATAAATTATGTGAAAGTCATCACGTAACATGTGCCAAAAAGACAAGTACCCGTGGCAACGCGCATGAGACAAAAAAGATGCACCCGCATCAATGCCCGGGCATTTCCACTAGTGTGTGTATATATAGCAAAATCCTATCAATTACTTGTTCTCCAAGGCTACTAATTGACTTGAAATCTAGGACTTAAATTTTTCAAATGAGCACAAGGATTGGGACCTAACCAAGCTGATGAGTCCACAAACTCTCGCTACCATGAAGGTTAAATCATCCTCACAGCAAATCAATTTACACAACTCAACGTCTATATCAAATGATAACTAACGTTAATTCTGAAAATTCATTAACTTTTTCCAAAAAAGCCGTATTTTCCTCATTCTTTATCCTTAAATGTTAATTTACTTTTCATTTAGTATAAATTAGTGATATCCCTATATAATATAACAACTATCGTGACATAACCATTTTCCAATTGGACAAAGAGAAACGTTAAACTTAATAAAATTTTCATTCAATTAACTTAAAAATACACCGTTTTTTTAGCAGTTATATGACTATAAATATATGGTCACTTTCATCCCTCTAAATAACTTAAAAATACACCGTTTTTTTTAGCAGTTATATGACTATAAATATATCTTAAATGGGTAAAATAACAATCTAAGAATTGATTTATATGTTAGTTATATATTCTTTATTATTTTAATTTAACAAGTTTTGACTCAAGCTAGCATGCCATACCCTTTAGGAAAAAGATAAATTAATGTCCCAAACTGCTTGGCAGCCTGGCAAATTGCCATCTTTTCTTCATGTTGGTCAAAGCTTATGGGCTCTATGTGTACCCACATCTTGTTTTCTCTCAACTCCCTCCTTTAGTTTGGATAGTTAAATAAAATTAAAAATCCTAATAAAGATTTAAGCATATCTACAAAGTCAACCTTTAATTATAACACAGTTAAAATAAAACACAATTAACATAAAATTAGTTTACGCAATTAAGCTTTCAGATAAACACCCGTACAAATTTAGCAAAAGGGCTGTGTTTGGGTTTTGACTGATAGATCAATAAGTCAGACAAATTTTAGAAAAAGAAAACTTAATATGTAAAAATTAAAGAAGAAATGAGTAACAATTTTATAGTTAAATGTTTTTATTTATATACATTTGTTGTAAACTTATAACTTTAGAGTTTAAGAGTGCCAAAACAATAACAGAAAAAAAAAAAAAAAAAAAACAGGTTAAGGAGACAATGTTAGCACAAACACAAGAAAACCCATGCTAATTTGAATTCCTATCAAATATTCAACTTCGTGTTGGCTTTGACTCATGAAGCCAATTAGTAGCGGATCTAGAAGAAAATTTAAGGGGTAGCATGAAAAAGAAAAAATTTCCCCACTAGTATCCGATACATAAAACTGAGTGTGTGTATACATATTTGTACTCATTTTTAACTTCGCCGATAAAGTAGAAGGCACTACCCCTCCCTCCCAATACATCGCCCTTGAACCCAACCCATGTATATACCTCATACTTAACAACTATAGTTTAAAAATCCGTGTCAGAATATAATGAAACTATCTAATCTAGTAACTAACAATCAATGAGAGTAAAATAGTATATAAGGTTTATGGGATGCTTGGCAATTTTTAAATGTGTGATTGTTAAACCAATAAGAGGTCTGAATCAGTAAGTAGTCTAAACCATTCAGACTCTGTGTAGTGCTTACACATTCAGAGGCAAATGTCTAACAAATTTATACATCTACTCACGAAACAAACAGTATGAATAAACTATGTCCGAATAATTCAGACATGTATCTTATTAAGAACTACAATAAAAACAGCCCCATGCTAAATAAAAGTAAATCCATAAACAAATTCATGCATCAATAGTGTGTACACAGAAAACAGGTAGATAGATATTTATCATGTTCACCTAAAAGAAACCGACAAAAGAGTAAGAAACACGCGCCAACAGAGAGTGGCTGAAAAACAGGTAGAGAAGTAGAGCTTACGAAGACTAGTATGTGTAAATCAGTGCTGGTCTTGATGTAACGCGTGTCCGTTAGCCAGCTGTATCCCAAATTCTACCGAATACAACCGCTTCCTCCCGTGGCCCACCTCCTCTACCGGCTTAACCGGTCACCCCTACCTTCTCTCATATATAACCCCCTCATTCATCCCCTCTATTCCTTCATATTCATCCTTCCTTCCTTCCCTTTCTATATAACATTCCAATTCGAAACGGTTACCAAAATTATAAACCTTACTTATATATATTTTACAACATCATTTGTCATCTATTATTTGTTGTTTATGGCTACTACTAATAATAATAATAATAAAGATATGGATCGGATTAAAGGTCCATGGAGTCCTGAAGAAGACGAGCTGTTACAACAGCTTGTTGAAAAACATGGACCGAGAAACTGGTCGTTAATCGGTAAATCGATTCCAGGTAGATCTGGAAAGTCGTGTCGGTTACGTTGGTGTAACCAGCTCTCACCACAAGTGGAGCACCGTGCGTTCACACCAGAAGAAGATGAGACGATTCTACGTGCTCATGCTAGGTTTGGTAATAAGTGGGCTACGATTGCTCGTTTGTTGAATGGAAGAACAGATAACGCTATTAAAAACCATTGGAACTCTACGTTGAAGAGGAAGTGTTCGTCTATGACGAACGAAGAGTTTAATGAGTTTGCTGTTCATCAACCGTTGTTGAAACGGTCAGTTAGTGCTGGTTCAGGAATTCTTCCGTCATCTGGTTGTAGGTTTATGAGTCCTGGTAGTCCTTCAGGATCTGATGTTAGTGATTCGAGTGTCCACGTGTACCGACCGGTTGCAAGAACCGCAACCGGTCCGGTTCTCGACGTTGCGACGTCATCGGATCCTGTAACACAGGATCCGATAACGTCGTTGAGTTTATCGCTTCCCGGTGTTGAAACTGAAGCCATAAACTCAACGACAAACGTGACGGCGATTCAGTTAATGCCGCCATCGCCGTCGCTACCACCGGTACCGTCGCCGGTAGCCAGTTCGTTACCGCCGCCGGTACCGATTCAGGCGATGCCTTTGCGACAGATTCGAGTCGACAATCATCAAAACTTAAATCTAAACAACAACGGCAACATAAACATAAACAACGGACACGTGATGACGTCACTTCCGATGGCGATTTCGGCAGCGATGCGTCAGCTTAAAGTGTCACGAGATCCAGAACCTCAAGAGCCTAGGGCGGTGGAGCAACCAGAGAAGGTTTTTACACAGTTTAGTGAGGAGTTTTTGTCTGTGATGCAGGAGATGATTAGAACAGAGGTGAGGAATTATATGAAAGGAGTAGAACATGATAATAATAATAATAATATTCAGCAGAGATCTGGTGAAGGGGGAGGGAAAATGTGTGGTGAAGGGTTTAGGAACGCAGCGGTTGTAAAGAGGATTGGGATTAGCAAGATCGATTGAACAAAAGCTAGGTTTATTGGTAGATGATGGTGGTTGTAGGAAGGTTTGAGATCATGGAAAGATGATCGGAGACGATGTTGGAAAGAAAGGAAAGTTAAAAACAGTCGTTTTATATATTTCTCTGTTAAATTATATAAATGTGAAAAAAAAAGAAAAAAAAATAGAGAAAGAAATGGGTTTGTACAGAGTAATCTTGGAAAATGTGAGCAACAGAGAGTAAGAAATGGAGGACTAGGAAATGTTTACTTTGGGATTGATTTCAACCATGACAAGTGCTTTGAAACTGATTTTGGTGCACCTATACATGTTTTGTTTTTTAAATTCTTATAAATAATAAAATAAATAAAACTATGTAGCTTAGCAAGTTAAAAGTTATTAGACACATTGGATCTCTACTCTTGGCAATGACATTCACAAACAAACCATGTAAAACGATTAAAATACTCGATGTTGTGTGTTTCAAATTGCCAAGACGAGAGACTTCTGAAGATGAATGTATTTGAGTAAGGGACAATGTGAACGAGGACGCTTGTCGGGTCATCTAAAACAACTTTCAAACCAACAAAAGTATTGACGTTGGTAAAAACTTACTTCAAAGATATTCTGATAAGAAAGTATTAACCTCTTCAGTATAAAATATGCTTTAGCATACTGAACGGGACATGAATGGCATCGACCATACCTATATTAGTGTTGTCATGAAATGCTGACAGCCTCCACATTTCAAGCAAATTATAAGTACCACATTAAATGTAGCAGGTAAGCGTTCAATTCTCAGCATTTATTCTAACTATAATAAAATCAACAAAGACGTAACTCTCATGTTGAAGCCTAGGCTCGGACCAAACATTCCAACGATAAGCTGGCATTTTGTTCTAGTGTGTAGGCAACAAGGAAGTGGTATGTGCATTGTCGTTGCGATTAATAGAGTTGCTAGTGATATACTAGCAGTTCTTAAGTGTTTGTATCTCGTCACCAGTAATCACCATTATGTTAGATTTAGACAAGTCTAGATGTCAATTCATGGACAGTATGGGCAAACTTTTAATAATGAACCGCTATCGATATCTAGCCTAATTAATAAGATGATATTAACTAACAACTAAGCAATGAAGAACGCAAAAACATATGAAGACTAAAACTCACGAAAATATAAAAAAGCTAGGGAAACAACTAAGGGCACGAAACGAGTTTTGGAAGGTAGATCAATAACTTAAGTAACCGCCTATGAAATAATCCAACTAACATGTAATGACTCAAGATAATATAGTGAATGGTACGACTATCGCTAAAGGTACAAATCTAGGGTTAACTAGATATGTTTCTACTCTCTAAGAAAACCAAAGACATATGTGAAGAATGAGATATGTTTGATAAAGTGCCTAGAGAGAGATCACCCCCTAGGTTTTCTAGTCACAACGCTGTGAAAGATTGTGATCCACAATCTCGAAACAAAGGACAATGCAAGCCTAATCTAAATAAATACTCAGAAACACCAACACCACAATAGAAAGAACACATTCTTGCAAAATCTAACCCTAAAACAATGGGTAAGAGAAAGACTCTATCTTCCTTTCTTCTCCTCTTCTTTTTTTTTTTTCCTGCACGTCCAATTTGGAATGATGTAATTTAATCCTAAACTTCTCTAAAAAAAAAATCTGAAACACAACATTTTTTTTTTCTTTCACTTCTTTTAAAAAATGACTATGAAATACAACCAAAATTTTCTTTTCTTTAACTTCGCTTATTTTCTTTTACTAAGGGGCTATTTGGTTGATTAAATGCTGAATCATTAAGAAGTCTCTGAATGGTTAAGTGCTAAACCATTAAGTACTGTTTTGTTGGACCTCTAAATGGTTATCTTCTTGTCCACATTGGTAGGGGAAGTAAAAAATAGATTCATTCAATACTTAATGGTTCAGCAACATCCCAAGTCTTAATGATTCAGCATTAACGATTCCATTCAGATGCTAAAACAAACGCGCTGAATGCTAAATCATTCAGCGCTGAATGATTCAGAGGCTCATTAAGAGCCTTACCAAACAATCCCTAAATGAAACCCGCAAATACACGACAATGGCCGTGAGCACGTGACTTCACATCTAATTCTCTCAAATTGTCGACCTAAGGGGTGTTTCCTTTGTGATGGCAGTGCACCTTCAAAATTGGAGCCCACTATAACTTAAAGCCCAATATATTAAGCCCAAATGAACTAATTTACCCCAACTTCTCATTCTTGCAGCCCAACGATTTCTTTTAATTTCCCATCAACAACTTCAATTCATTAGTCTAGTAGCTCTCATCTCCTACATTTGAGATCAATTAATGTAATTAGCCCATTAAAATGCTTTCTTCATTCATATTTCTAAGTAACCATCATCCTGCTTGAAACCATATATTATTAACATGTTATATTTTCGTTAATCTCATTCAAATTCAATAAATACTATTATTAATTATCACCCCTAGTTAAAAAGAGACTTGACAAAAACAGTATCTATGTTTTGACTCACTCGTCTCTATGAAGTTAGTAAAAATACTCCATTTTTCCCGTTGTTGAAACCTTTAAATTACAAAATGAAACAATCAAGAGTGAAAGAATATTCATCGATATAAATAGATGATTACAATCCCATATTTTTTGTGGTGATTACAACTAATTATGAGAGATATATGTAAATACAATTATAACGAAACTAGATTATACCCCCGGAACGTCTCGGGGTTGAAAAATCTAATATGACATATTAATTTTACATATGAAATAGAATGGTGCGCTTTACAGTTACATGCATAAAAGCTTCGGGTAGCAGCTAACCTAAAACAATTAAAAATATATCTCCAATATAAACGCCTAACCTTAAACAATGTATAACTCTAGTATTAATATCTAACCTAAAACAATGTATAACTCCAATGCTAATGCATGTTGAAAATAGAATTCATATTTACTGATTTGAATATAATTAGTGACTTGCCTATACATGATTAATGATTTACCTGAACACTTTGTGTTTTTTTTTTCTGTTTGAACAAAACCCAACAAAAAATAGTCTTTTTTTTTCTCCGTTTTTTATATAGCACTACGGTACTCGTTGGAAAGATAATAAAACGCTCGTTAATTTGGTGTAATTTTTCTCTTTAAAAAATCTCGTATATAAAAGATATTAAGGTTTAAAAAATTATGAGAGGAAACATAAGAGAGAAAAATCTAATTTTATTTTTAAATTATTTTTTCCTAAAATATCTCAATGCCACATGGGATGACACATGACATACTTAAGAAGGAGAATGCCTCTTTAAGTGCCATGTTATTAAAATGGTTTTGGTTTATTATATGTATAGATAACTTTTAAATATAAAATGACTATTACATCCCCGCAGTTGAAGCGGGAGGAGACCGGATGTTGAGGATGGACTGAAAATCTTGAAAGAGAATGCGTGGTAAGCCTTTGGTAAGAATGTCAGCAACCTGATAGCGAGATGGAACATGTACGACATGCACCTGACCACGTTGAACCTGCTCACGTACAAAATGAATGTCAAGCTCAATATGTTTTGTACGTTGATGTTGGAGCGGGCTGTTTGAGAGATAAATAACGCTAACATTGTCGCATTATACGAGAGTAGCACAAGATAGGGGACAATTGAGTTCAAGAAGCAAGTTTCGAAAGCAGCTAGTACATTTGCCACTTCGCGATACTCGGCCTCAGCACTAGAGCGCGAGATGGTGGCCTAACATTTAGACGATCAGGAATCAGAATTTTTCCATAATAGACACAATAACCACTCATGGAGCGACACGTGTTAGGGCAACCTGCCCAATCAACATTAGTATTTGCTAAAAGATGTTCTAATTTCCTAGAGCATGCCATGCTTGTTAAAGAAGGTTGTGAAAGAAGAATTAACGTATTCTTTACCATTGTCATAATGAAATGTTTTTATGGGTCACTCGAATTATGTTTCAATTTGTTGATGTGGGTGACAAAATTTGGAAAAACACTTGAGTTTTATTAGAGATGGGGTAAGTCCATCAAAAGTTTGTGAAATCGTCCAAAAACACAATATTGTATCAATGTCCTTCGGAACTTAATATGAGTGAGGTCCACAAGTCACTATGTATCACATCAAAGGGTTGGAAGATATGAGTAAAAGAAGTAGCAGTGGTAATCTAATGATTTTTTCAATATCACAAGAACGAGGGGATATGGATCACCGTTGTTGCACCGGAGGATAAGGATCTGGGTCTTATAATCATTCACAAGAAAACCAAAAGGGTCAATTCTCGTTGGTGACCCATTAGTGATTCATGTTTGTTTAATAATTATGTTCAGATTCAAAATCATACAATCCTATTACATTATCGTAGTTAATCATACAAATAATATTTCAAGCGAACATCGGTTATCAGACGGATATAGGCATGTTCGACTGGTACCTTCATCCCACACTCATCTTTGTCTAAGTGTATCTTCGCCTGACAAGTTCCCTCATAGGCTATCTTCGCCTACTACAGATTTCTTAACAAGAAAGTATCGAATTCAGCATTTATCACAGATCCGGGTTTACAACATGCAACCTACGATTAATGTGCAAGTACCCTTTCATAAGACTTTTAATCCAAATATTGATCGTTGACTTGCATAAAACACAATCCTTCCATTTTTGGTAAATTATGAACATATCAATTGAAGGGATAGAGGGCCTAATCCCAGCGCGGATGGCATCCTTATCCCATAATACTTCCATAATACCTCCGCAAAACCAAAATCCGCGGAAGATAACATATACCAGCATGCACTCATCAACTCCGCGAAACCAAGGCTGCGCGTGGTAATCAGCCCATGCGCAGGGTAACTTCAGCTATATGACGTCACCTACTGCAGATTTCTTAACAAGAAAGTATCGAATTCAGCATGTATCACAGATCCGGGTTTACAACATGCAACCTACGATTAATGTGCTAGTACCCTTTCATAAGGCTTTTAATCCAAATATTGATCGTTGACTTGCATAAAACACAATCCTTCCATATTTGGTAAATTATGAACATATCAATTGAAGGGATAGGGTGCCTAATCCCAGCGCGGATGGCATCCCTATCCCATAATACTTCCATAATACCTCCGCAAAACCAGAATCTGCGGAAGATAACATATACCAGCATGCACTCATCAACTCCGTGAAACCAAGGCTGCGCGTGGTAATCAGCCCATGCGCAGGGTAACTTCAGCTATATGACGTCACCAACACAAAGGAATCTCCACGCGTGTCTTTACGCGCAGAATATTCGACTAACGTCAGCTTTTGGTACGAGGTACGGATGATTAAGAATGAAGAAGATTTGGTCAGATCTGAGCAGATCCTGCGCTAACCAAGTGTCAACACGTGTTAGGGGTGGTCCAACAACCACTGACAAGGATTAGCGACGTGACTGCTCCCATGCTTCCACCATGCTGCTGTGAACAGTACATGTTAGAGTACTATATAAGCATGTCTGCTCCTTGCCAGACGTCACGTCAGACGCCAACAGGCGGTCAACCATGCTGTGTCAGAAGGAAGCGTCGCCTGCACCCAATCAAATGGCGTCACGTGGATCTCCAGCATGCGAAGTCACACCTTCTCTCACATCAGCATTAATTGCTACCTGATTCTCGCCCTTTTTTGTGGACCGAAGACATCTGGGCCTGGACAAAGGCCCAAATCATTTACACCTTTCATGGGCCTTATCATTCGGCCTATGTCTTCACCTGTAAAATGGAGGATTCACCTCCTTTACAAGGACCAGTCATTCCATGCAAGAAATAGAATAAAGAGAATACTTATAATCCTTTTGTAATATTCCAGAGTAATAACATACATCTCTCTTTTCACAGTGGACGTAGACCATTATCGGTCGAACCACTTACATTCTTGTGTTCTTACTTTCACCACACACGTTACACTCATTATTATCTCCTAGGGTTCGGTTTCATCATTTGTGTGAGCGAAGGATTATTCCTGAGCAAACACGAGTATCAAACCAAATCTGTCTTTTTTAGGACGGATTATGCCCGTTGTTTCTTCATCAATCAATTTGCATGATAAAGTTTCCTTTTATGGTAAGTTTGTCTGATTATCATGTTATTCACAATTAACAAGTTTCAACCCATCATAATCATCATCCTAGACATTCATACTATCAATATCCGTTTTATATATCTCATATTCAACCTAAATCTATCCAAGTTATTCAAACGAGTCAAAATATAAACATTATGTTTTCATCCAAATAATCATCCAATCATGTTTTTATCCTATCTAAACCTCAAACAATGATCACATCAACATAAAATCAGTCTATAGATCAAGAGCCCCAATTTCTAGGTCACCACGTCCCTAAATATAAGCCATATTCAATAGTCATCAAATCTTAGGTTTTATTATTAGTTTATCATCCTTTATTGGTTTTGTTTTAATAAAACTTGTCATATTCAGATATGGATAGTTCGGGTTTTTAGATAACATCATTAAAACTTATTTAGGATCATTAAGTATGCGTTACACACCTTTAGATCTTCACTTGATTTGATTCTAAATGTCTTAAGCTCCTAGAATCGGATGTTCTAATGATAATCGAGGTTACAGAAGTTATAAGTTAGTTTGGGGGTGTAAATAGGCGATTTAGGTTGTTACAATTGAGAAGATGGGTTTTAAGGCATGTATTTATAGCCCGCCCCTCAGGTAGGGAGAACATAAGCATCTGGGCGAACATAGCCATGTTCGCCTGGCTCATGTTCGACTACAGGCATGTTCGCCCAAGCTGGGCATCTTCGACCGGTCTGTTAATTTTCCAATGTTTTCAGATTTAACTTTCTAACTCAGTTTATCTAGTGTCGGTTACAACTTGTAAACGTGTAAGAACATATAAAGCACTATTATCACATAGTTTCACATAACACATAATTACAAGCAATCCAATATTATATATATATATCGCACATATTATTTCGAGTTGCTTATTATATATATATATCGCACATATTATTTCGAGTTGCTTATTACTTTGGTTCACCAACGTTCGGGATATAAGACTTGTGTGCGTTACCCGATAATTCCCCGAATTATCAAACCATGACTGTTTATGTATGTTAGACTCACTTAATTAACCCAAATAAGTTTGTTTTATAAATGTTTTGCTAAGGTTGACTGTAAATGTTTGTTAGGAAAGTTAACCTGAAATTATCGGGTGTTACACATACCCCACCCACTCAATCCAACCAGAAACAAGGTGCTTATGTTGGTAAGTACCCTAGGTGTTACAGGTTTAATTTTCATCATCGTGGCCATTGCAACAAGTTCTGTTGCCAAAGTTGTGGCAAAATGGGCCATTCAGCTAATGACTGCAGGGTTCGACATGAGTCCAAGCAGCCTCAACAACTAGAAACACAAAACGCTTGTTTCAACTATGAAAAATAAGGGTATTTCCAGAAGAACTGTCTGAAACTGAAGCAGAGTGATAATTGTAACAAGAATAACAACAATAGCAGTGGTGGTAATGCATGTGCAATTGTCATTGGATCAGGTGAGGCAAAACAAGACTCGAACATTGTTACTGGTACGTTTTCTATGAACAATTGTCATGCTTCGGTACTATTTGATTCTGGTGCTGATAGAAGTTTCATATCTCTTGATTTTAATCAATTACTAGATGCTACCTATAAAGCATTAGAAGCTCAGTACACCATAGAACTAGCTAATGATAAATTTGTTGATGCAAAACATATTCTTAACGTGTATAAGTTAGAACTGTCTACGTCATACACTCAACATAGACATTATGCTAGTTACTCTTGGTAGTTTTGATGTTGTTATGGCTATGGATTGGTTGTCTAAAAACCGAGTAAAAATTGCATGTTTTGATAAAATCATTCGTATCCCTCTCCGAATGGTGAAATTTTGTCTATCCAAGCCGAGAAACGCAGTGTACCCCTAAGAATCATACCTTGTGTGAAAGGCTCACAATTTCTTATGCAAAGGTTATATCGCTATTTTGAAACTTGTTACCCAAACTTCTATAAAGAGAAGAAGATCGAAGATATTCCAATCATTCATGACTTCCTTGAAGTGTTTCCATATGATTTGCATGGCATCCCACCCTAATGTCAGGTTGAGTTTCGTATTGATCTTTCACCTAGTGCAGCCCCCATTGCTCAAGCTCTTTATCGTCTTGCACCACCTAAAATGCAAGAATTATCTAACCAACTCCAGGAGCTACTGGAGAAAGGTTTTATCTGAACCAGCTCATCTCCATGGGGAGCCCCTGTCTTATTTGTTAAGAAGAAAGACAGGACTCTTCGTATGTGTATTAACTACCGTGAACTAAACAAGGTAAGAATCAAGAATCCTCATCCACTCTCTTATATCGATGATCTGTTTGACCAACTCCAAGAGTGAAATACCTATTCCAAAATTCAATTTGAGCTGAGGTTCTCACCAACTCAGGTACATGAAGATGATATTCCTAAGACTGTATTTGAACTCTTTATGGTCATTTTAAATTTTTGGTCATGCCTTTTGGTCTAACCAATGCTTTAGGCGTGTTCATGGATCTGATGAACTGGGGTTGTAAACCTTATCTTGACAAGTTCATTATCCCCTTTATTGATGATACTATGATTTTTTGCAAGAGCAAGGAAGACGACGAGGAACATCTGCGATTAGTCTTGAAACTTCTGAAACAAGAACAAATTTATGTTAAGTTCTCCAAATGTGACTTCTGGATTCATGAAGTCCAATTCTCTGACATGCAGTAACTGAAAATTGAATACATGTAGATCCAGCGAAGATAGAGGCCATCCCGAACTGGAAAGCACCAAGAACTCCAACTAAGGTGCGACAATTCCTTGGTCATGGCAGTTATTATCATCGTTTCATTAAGGGATTTTCAAAGATCACTCTACCTCTCACAACCTTAAACCACTAGGATAAGAAGTTCAACTCGGGAAACAATCATGAGTAAGCATTCCAGTTGCTAAAATAGAAACTCTACACTGCAACAATTCTGTCTTTGCCTGAGGGTACATGTGATTTTGTTGTTTATTGCGATGCTCTTATTCAAGATCTCGGTTGTGTTCTGTTGCAACGTGAGGAAGTCATTGCTTATGCATCTCATCAACTTAAAATCCATGAGAAGAACTAGACTACCCATGATTTGGAATTGAGAGCTGTTGTTTTTGCTCTCAAGATCTAGAGACATTACTTGTACGGTACCAAATGCACTATCTACACCTGATCACAAGAGTCCCCAACATATATTTAATCTGAAGGAGATGAACATGCAAAAATGTAGCAACATGAATTTTCTCATCTCTATTTAACATTTAATGTAATTCGAAATTTCAGTTATTCAATAACATTCAAATATTATTTATTCCCATTCTTTTTATTATTCCAAACTATACGACTCACATTCAAACATTCCAATTTCAATAAATATTTATTAATAAAAGTTACTTTTATAAATAAGATTATTATTTTTAACTAAAAAAAGAAATTATTTTACTAAAACATTTTATATATTTCTTAATTCGTTATCTATATAATTGCTATTTTTATTTGAGTTATAAAAGAATTAAATGTTATTTTCATAAAAAAGTCAGTTAAAACTAGATTTGAAGATTGGGCTTGTAAAAATATTGTTTTATAACACATCCATGTCCAAACCTGTTTGGCCCAACAAAACCACAACCATAACCCAGCCTAGGTTCTACTTAAGCCCAAACCAAAGGCTGGTCCATTTACCCTTCTTCTTTACCCGGATCTATTTTCCAACCTATAACGAAACCCTCCTCATAAACTATCAATTAATATCAAACCTGAGCATTATAATTCGATTAAACCCACAATCTTGGTTGCATTATCATGCTTGATGTTTCATAACCAGCTACGAAAGTTTAATCAGGGTGAATGCCATCATTTTAAACTCAAAACCCGTAACAGTTCCATCCTTTAAAACCTAATTCATCAATTGATTCGAATCAATACATTGTGTATAAAATTGAGTGCACAAACATGAACAGAACCTTTCCGCAAACTATAGTCCTTTATCATTTACACAAATCATCATTTCATGGTGTGTTATAATCTCCATTAAAGCTTCATGTCGCCGTTTAGTTGATTTAATCGACTGTGCACCCGGTATGCTAATTTATAGTGAAGGGTAATTTTGATATGTGTAGGAAAAATGTATTATAATTTCGACATGTGTAGTATAAACGTATGGTAATTTCGATATATAAAGGATGAATTTCGATATGTGTAGGACATATTTTGATATAAGTAGGATAAATTATTGATAACTTATTAATTAGAGATAGAACAATTAATGCGAGAAGTGTTAAAAGTATTTAATGTTTTACCTTTACGTTTCTTTTTCTCCTCACACTAAAATTGTTCTCAAATGATCCTCTCCTTTAATTTATAACTAGGATTCTATTACCCCGTGCTTCGCGGTTGGAGCTCCTGTTGCGTTGAGGGTTTGATGGACGTTAAAGATGGTGCGTCGCTGTGAAAGCTCCTGTTGCGTGGAGGGTTTCGTGGACATAAAAGATAATATTAAGTGACTGTTATTATCGCGTGGGCTTCAAAAAAATACTCGCGGCTAAAAGCTAAAAGTTGGTGGTCAAATTGGAAGAAAAGAAAGTACATAAGTTAGTAAGAAAGTCAGTGGCCAAAGTTGGGTGGTTAAAGTTTGAAATCCTAAAAGCTAAAAGTTTGGAGGTCAAAGTTTGAAATCCTAAAGGCTAAAAGTTTGGCGGTCAAAGTTTGGTGGTCAAATTGGAATAAAATAAAGTACATAAGTTAGTAAGAAAGTTAGTGGCCAAAGTTAGGTGGTCAAAGTTTGAAATCCTAAAAGCTAAAAGTTTGGTGGTCAAAGTTATAAATCCTAAAAGCTAAAAGTTTGATGGTCAAAGTTTAATGGTCAAAATAGAAGAAAATAAAGTTAAGCTAAAAATTAGTGGTCAAAGTTTTAAATCCTAAAAGCTAAAAGTTTGGTGGTTAAAATAAAAGAAAATAAAGTTAACATAAAAGTCAGTGACAAAAAATAAAGGTAATCCAAAAGTTAGTGGCCAATTAAATATTAAAGGAAGGATACTGTAGAAGTGTCCTTCCTTTAATAGATACTACTCCCTCCGTTCCAATTTAAATGTCCCATGTCTAAAAACACACATTTTAATAAATTTTTTGTTTGTATGTGATAAAATGACAATAATATCCTCAAAAGTGGTGATTATGTTTTGTCTTTTATGGGCAAAACTGGAAATTATATTTCTATTTATCGAAAGAGACATTTAATTTGGGACAAACAAAAAAGGAAATAAGAACATTTAAATTGGGACGGAGGGAGTAGAATAGTTCAATAGTTATTCTATTTATTCGAACTTCTTTTTTATCAACTTATTTATTACAATTATTTAACAAGTTCTAAATTTAATAGATTAAATTAGTTAAATCCTATTATAATTTATTTTAATAGAATTATTTTATCTATAACTTTTATAAACATTATTTTTCCTTAAAACTTTTTTTTGTCAAATAACTTATTAATTAATATAAATTCTATTATTTATTATTCATCCGATTAATATTTTGTTAATAATATTAATTAGATTATTATTTTTCATATTGAAACCGAAGTATTATTATTTAATTAATTTAGATAAAAATACTCATAATTTAGTCAAAAGCTTATCGTTTGCTATTACGATTTTTAATAAATCATTTTCACATCATAACTATATTTTTTTCTATCTTTAAACAAATCTTAATCATTCTAAACCCTAATTTCCAAATTTAGGTCTAGAAAACCCTAACTGCCTTTAGTTTGCCAAACCTCGTAAAGTTCGAGCTCTATAACTCACCATCCATACTGGTCTGCCTGACCAAATTCGTTATGCCCAGCTTGAAGCTTTGAAGGTGGAAAACTTTAAAGCTGAAACTATGCACAGTGCTGATAAACACCTGGAACTGAAATCTAATGGAATTCATTATTTCAAGGAATGGACTTGGGTTCCACTTCATGGCAATCTCAGAGAACTTTGATGGACGAAGCACACAAGTCTCGATACTCTGTTTATCCTAAATCAGACGAGATGTACTATGACTTGAATGTACTCTATCGGTGGTCAAACATGAAAGCCGAAATAGTCACCTATGTTAACAAATGCTTGACCTATGACAAAGTCAAGGTTGAATATCATAAACCTTCTGCTATGATCCAGTAACCTGAAAAACCGATGTGGAAGTGAGAGAAAATCTCAATGGATTTCATCAACAAACCACCTCGATCACCTAACGGTTGCGATACCATTTGGGTTATTTTAGATCGCTTAACCAATCTGCACACTTCCTAGCATTCAAAGAAACTGACAAGATGGAGAAGCTACATGAAGGAAGTTTTCTCTCGGCATGGAGTGCCTGTCTTAATCGTCTCTGATAGTGACGCTCTTTTCACTTCCCGTTTCTAACAAACACTACAAAAATCTATGGATACACGTTTGGATATGTGCACCGCGTATCACTCACAAGCTGATGACCAGAGTGAGTAAATAATTCAAACTCTAGAGGATCACATGGAACTGAAATATCCTTATTTATTCGAGACAGCAACGCTAGACGTTAAAACAAATTGAATTTTTGGGCGGAATTCCTTTCAATAAGGGGATGATCTGGCAATCGAAAATTTTTTCTTTCCTTCCAAACGAAATTTAGCAATTTCTTGGACAAAAATTCTTTTAACAGGGGGATGACGTGACACCCAAAAAATTTAGGTTCCTTTTCCTGCAAACATAAACTATCTACCTTAGTCAAACATTAACATTCTAGACTTAATTGGCTTAACTAAGTGTGTCAAACATTCACGAAATGATAATTTGGTAAATAGTCAGATCACACATGAGTCCTGTACCTTGAAGTTTGGTGCAACAATCAAACAAATCATTGCAGAATAACCAGTGTTAAATTATTTGCAATTATGTGTATATGTAAATTTATGTGAAATTACTTGTAATTGCATGCTTATGTGTTTACGTGTTATCATATTCATAACCGACACTAAAAATATTTGGGCCAACTAGATAGAGTACATGTTAGATGTTATATATAGTTTTTATAAAACAAAACAAAACAAACCCAAACCCAAACCAAACCAACTAGCCCAACCCAAGACCCAGCCTAAGACCCGAGCCCCATTCAGAGAAAAACAACACGCTGCATACCTCGACCAATTTTTTCCAAATCCCTCGCGGTACGTGGGGGACTTCCAGACAAGCCCAAGTTGTTTTAAACCTCCCTAATCATAAATTAACCCTCGAAACACACTTTTCTTAACCTAAACTCGTCAAAACAACGTCGATTACGAAAAACTCAAACCCCAACAATTTTGATGATCTTGGGAGCTTAAGAAGGCTTAGGATCAAGACTTGAAGAGCTTCAGGTGTGCTAATCACTGCCATTACTCTTAATCCTTGTTTTAATACCTGTTGATTATGTTTTGTCCAACCAACCCTAGTATTCATGTCTGACCAAAGGTGTTTTTAACATATAAAATTGAATTATTGGTGTTTATTATACGTTTGTATATTAATTTGATGATAAAAAACATTAGGATGCATGTTTAGATCATAACTTGCTTAAAGTAGAAACTTTGATGAATCAAATTCTAGGGTTTTGATTCTTGGGCTTTGACATGCTTGTCGTGGTACACGTAAAATTTCCCAATTATAACTAATAAATAGTGGCTAGAAGGTATCGAACACAGGGAGTTTGTGGAATGTGTGTAAACTAATAACTTTGTGAATTAACTAAAATTAATCTACTAAACAAATAAGTAAAGATCAAAAGTTGTTGGTTGATTTGGATTTAAACTTAAGAAAAATAAACTAAATTACTGATTTGAAATGAGTTGTTGTTCTTCAAGTTAACAAAGCAATGACCATCCCTGGATCCATTTTCCTTAAATCTTTATGCAAAAGTTCCACTAGAAAGAGTTACATAGACATAACTTGTGTTTAAACAATTGTTGTGATAAAAGGGAACAAAGTACTCGGATTATATCAATGCGAGGTTGTTTCCCGATGACCGATTAATCAATTATCCAACCCAGATCCTTCCCGCAATATCCCGATTGTTAGCAACACCAAGAACGTACGATTAAGACTAGAAATTGAGAAATTGATTAACTACTACAAACAATTGTTCAAACACCACGACAATCAAGCAAACATATACTAGATTATCATTCTAGAAATTAAAGGAACAAACATAAAAGAGTTTAAGAAAAACTTCACCAAAGATGATCATCAAGAGTTCTAGCCTAGCATCATGAAGTGAATCATCATAATCTTCAAATAATTGTTCATAGGAATCAAAAACAATAACCGAATGTTTAGAATTGTTCTCCAATCATGAAAACCAGCCAAAATCGCCCCAAAATGTGTTTAGAAACGTTCCCAATTCGAAGTATGTGAAAAGACTTGCAATAACCGTCCTTAAATGCTTGGAAGTTACAAAAACGTGCAGGGGCCACCGTACCTTACGGTGGCCACCGTAAGGTACGGTGGGGCTGGAAAACTAACGGTGAATGTAGGCTGCCATACGCTGGAAATTTGGTGTCTGTTGCCACCGTACCTTACGGTGGCTACCGTAAGGTACGGTGGAGCCCTTTAAAATCTTCAATTTTTCTTTCTTGCATTCCGACTCGTTCCGATCCGTTCCGGTCCGCTCCAAAGCCCGTATTTCCTCGTTTTCAGCTCCTTTATGCACCTGCAACCATAACAACCGTAGTCACCCAATTCCAAGCAATATCATGAATAAATGTGGATAAAATAAGCATTTTAACACTATAAAAGGGTGTTCGTTGAACCACCCGTCAGGCTTGCATGATGATGTTTTGGACTGATATTATGTTAGTCTATGTTATTTAACATGCTTTGGATGATTGGTTTGATTGAATTTTGATCTTGTTCTTAACCGGCTATTAAAGGAAACTTTGTTGATTTTAGACTTTTGATTTTGATATCTAAACATGATATGGAACATATAATGATATAAGATGTTTAGGAATTATTAAATAAACGTGTTGGAACTTTCATTTTGCTAAAATCAAAGGTTAGGATCATACCTACCAAAAGATGAAACTTTATGCATGCAAACTGTTCATTGTGTTCATAGGTTACTAAAAGTGAAAAACTTGCATGTTGTATGTGTTGTAGAATACACATAGGATATTGTGTGAGATATTGTTGTAACATTATAGAGGTAGGTTGTATGCTTAAAACCTAAACATGGGAGTTATTTGGTAACTTCTGAATGGGTAAAGGTTGTGCTCGAATATTGTGCATGATTGACGGGTGTAACCCATACTTCAATTAAAAGGACTACGTGTAGTGGGTGTTAGCCTATTGCCATATCATCACACGAGGCTCCATTGAAGGGCAACCTTGCCCTGGTAACGAGCATGAAAGATGGATGAGAGAGAGAGGGAGAGAGAAAGAGAGAGAGAGAGTTAGACTGATTTTTTTTCCAATCACATGTTGCCACATTATCCATCTTTGTTAGACTGATTTTTTTTCCAATCACATGTTGTCACATTATCCATCTTTGTTTAACTTTTTGATTAAACTACCATATTTTTTTAGTGTTTAATTTGTAAAAGTCACACTACATACGTGACAAGTATTTTTCACTTACCAAACCGTTACACATAGTCTAGTTATGAGAGTTAATTTTAACTATAGTTATACATAACAGATATAAGATATAAGATCATAAAGGCAATAAGAGTATCATTCTCGTCGATATAAACTCTAAAGGTTATTCGTTTCTTGCTATTAATGTATTTTTGGAAAGAAAAAGTAGCAACCCTTCACAAAATAAGGTCTATACACTTTCTTTGTTCTTAAGTAAACGAACTTTACCCTAAAGTACTTTTGCCATCAATTTTTTTAATTAAACGAAAAATACTTTTAAACGAAACTCTAAATAATAAATAACGTATGTGGAACTAATTTGTATATTTTCTTTAACAATCTATACTATTAGTTTAAATTTATAACTACAAAGATCGAACTGAATATTAAATCAATACATGTATAATATAGAGTTTTCCAATATAGTACACTACTAGAAAAATACCCCTATCTTGATGCGCATTGCGCGTTAAAGTGTCAAGGAAGAATATGTCATTAAATTTTTATGACATGCAAGCGCGTGTCATCTTTTAATGACACGCGTTTATGACACACTTTTTTGACACGCATTTATGACACACTCATTAATGACATACTTTCTTGACACTCATTTACGACATTTTTTTACATGCATTTATGACACACATGAATTTATGACACCTTTATGACACTCATTTTGCGTGTCATGTTTTTTTACCTAAATTTTTTTTTTCCTGCAAAATGACTAATATTCCTTTATATAATTTTTATTTATAATTACAAAAACAATAATTTTAATAATAAAGCTGCATATATTATACCACCAAAAAACCCATTACAATCATGTCGAATCCTACCACAAAGGGTAACAATAACATTGTATATTGACATTACATTAGTCGATGAGTAAGCCTAAACATACGGATCATAACTTGAAAATGAAGGTCGAGGCATAACCCGACCATTCTTCACGAACATAATCAATATCCGCATCCGAGTAAGCCTTCACTCCTCCCCCAACCTGAGACAATTAAATTAATAAGATAAAAGGTTAAGGTTCGCGATGGTTTTAGTTTCAAGAAAACAAAAGTGACTAGAATTTGACTCGATCAACTTACATTGTCCAATATTCCAAGTCCGTCCGTAACAATCTCCTTCATGAATTTCATTACATGATAACCACATTCTGTGATCCCTGGCTGACGCGGACACTGCACGTTAAAAGAATTATATTATCAGTATTCACCGTTTTCATATCTTAAACAGAAACAAGAGCCTATCAATCATCCTACATTCTACATCCCTATACCTTGGTTTAATAAAAGCATGCTATTGAGGCACGAGGCGCTCAGGAAAACATCAGAGCCCTACTCTAATAGTTATAACATAAACATTACTTTATTTATGCTATCTATTTAAATAGAGTAGGGTTGCTATCTATTTAAATAGTTATGAACATTTACATTACTTTGTTTAGCCCTACTGTTATTATCATTAGTTATGAACATAAACATTACTTTATTTATGCTATCTATTTAAATAGAGTAGGGTTGCTACTATTTTTTTTTTCAAAACCAGCATATACGCCATTTACTTACTGTTGAATGTTGGGTGCTGATGATGGATTATTGTGATGGTTCGGAGGCAGAGTAACTGCCGGTGGGTATTTAATGTGTCCCTAAATGCGAGCAACTACCCGGTATTTATAGGGTTGGTGTGACTGCGCATTAATTGTGGGTAATGATTTGGTCGGCGTGAACAGTGACGGTTGTCACTGTTCCTGCCTGACAGGGCATGGCTTATATTATTATTTATTTGAGGTCGGCTATGTACCAGAGGGTAATAGCCGACTTTGTTTTATTTAGTGGTTAATAGTCCTTTATCTAATGTCCATTAGTCCTTGTGTCTTTCTATCCAGTTCGGTCGGGTCATCCTATCCGATTACGTTTATATGTTTGATTGGTCACTGTCTTGTCGGTCATCGGTCATTCTGATCAAATGGCTCGGTACTTCTTAACTTATAAATGTTATCGTCCTGTGTTTATTTTAAAGCGTATTTATCCTTAATTACCCATCCTATGTTATCAGCCCCCCAGTTTGATGATCTTAGCATGTCCTGTTCGCCTAAGAATCATCAAACTTAGACTTTAGAAATTTTTCACCATTCCGAATTATTAGGACGGTAGGAACACAATCGTTTTGTGTTCTACTGTTCCGGGCCGTCGGGATGGTTCAAACGCTTAATCGGTTCGTTTACAGCCGTTCCGGACCGTTTGTACGATCAAAAATCTCTTTCCGTAAAAAATATTTTCGATTAAATTAATTAATATTAAAAATTTTTTTTATATTGGCCACGTGTCGGTTGCTGATTGGTCAGAATTGTAACCGCCCGACTGTTCATTGATGGGACGGTGTTGTCAGTCTCGATACTCTCCCAAATCTCCGTATTTCTCGTTCTTCCTAGTCTTTTGTTTTCGTTTAAATATGGTCGGTAGAAAAGATATGGGCGTTCACACGTCTGTAGTGTCCGAGCCGACTCTGACGGCCTTCTGTAATAAGTTCTTCGACACCACTGTCTATAAGCCTATCGTTCCTAAACCCACCCAACGGATCACCGATTGTCCGAAAGGGCACGTCGGTTTTTATACCCGTCATTTTGACTTTTCCTCAATTCGTCTCCCTTTATCAGTGTTTTTCTTAGAGTTTTTACAGTTTTATAAATTAGATATTCGACAACTTAGTCCCCTGGGTGCCATTAAGGTTACTCATTTCGAAGTGGTATGCCGTGCCAATGGGGGTGAGCCGACCATTGGTTTGTTTCGTCAGTTTTTTCACCTGACTACGGCCGGGATTGGTTCACTGTTGGGGAGAATTCTAAGTTGAAGTCTATGTTGAGCGAAACGTATTCCGGACTCAAAAATTGGAAAAATCGTTTCTTCTGGGTTCCCGACAATGTCGTTCCATTTAAGATGCCTTGGAAAGGTCCCAAGGGGACGTTGAATCCGAAGCAGGAAGATACCTTTGACGGCGAACTGTATGATAAACTCTTAGAAACCCGTACTCCCCTTCAGGTTTTTCCGGAAATCGTCCTAATATTGACTGGTATTAGCCGTATGTGGCCGTTTGAAGGGGTAGAGCCGATCGTTAAGAAGGGGAACAAGGGTACGGTTATTACTGCTTATGATTTGAAAGATTAATCTAGTCCAAGTGTTGACGTGTTATTTTTTTTTTTTTTTTGTGTTTGCAGAGATGAGCCTTTTAGGGTTTGTGAAGAGAAAGGGTAAAGGTTGTAAGGCTACGTCTCGTGCGCTTGCTCCGAACGAAGACTATGTTCTGGACCGGACTGCCGCGGTTACGTATAACATCCCTGCAACAGAACAGGATGATGAGCCCCGAAGGCCTAGGGTCAGACTGTTGAGAACCAAGGAAATCTTGATCGGTTCCTCTTTTCATCCGATCATCAGGAAGAAGACAACGTTGATGGAGATTCTCGGGAGAAAAGTCTTGAGGCTGTTGATCGTGACGTAGTTAATGTTACTCCGTCCCCTGCTAACTCGGGAAATCCAAGGAGGAGTCTGCTGAAAAGGTTGTTTTGGGGGTAGAAGCTACTGGAGTGAGTCCGAGTCCTGTTCGGAAAGAGCACCATCGCAAGAGGAAGACTTCCGAGGATGTTGTTGATGAGACTCCTCAAAGCGGTAAGAAACACCGCCCAGCAAGTGACGATGAAGGTTCTAAGGGTTCGGAGTATTCCTACGATATCACCGAGACGTATGTACCCCGTTGGCAGGTGAAGAACGGTGATACTTTGGTGGATCCTGCTGTCTGCTATTAAATACTACACCATGCAATCCCTCCCGGGGAATTGGATCGAGCCAGGGATAAAAAGGAGGGTTATCCGGCTGAAGGTGCTAGTGTTTCAATTGTTCGGGCCCTTAGCTCTGTTTCGGAACTAGTCCAGAGTTATTGCAAGAAAGCGGCCGTTGAGAAGAGGCTTCATGGTAGGATAGAGGAGTACAGGGCGGAGATTACCAAGTTGGATGCCAAGCTGGCAAAGCGAAAGAAGGGTGAACGCTCTAGCGTCAAGAAGGGGAAGCAAGCCATTCGGTCCATGGAGGAGATGAAAGAAAAACATGCCAAGGAGACTGAGTCGTTGCAGCAGGATCTATCATTACGGGAAAAAGAGATTGAGAAATTGAAAGAGAAGAATCGGTTGTTGGATGAGCAGAACATGACACTGACGAAAGCATCGTCCTCCCTCCAGGTATACGTATACTCTTGTTAGTGTTCGTGTTTTCTTTTTCCTAACACTTTTCCTTCAGGAACGTATTGACAAAGCTGCCGAAGAGAAAGAAGCATGGAGGCAGTGCAAGGTGAATTACGATGAAGCTTTGGCTGCCGGGGATAAGGTTATCGATCAGCTCAAGATCTTTTTGGAAGATGCTGAGAAAGACAGGGACCGATTGGCCACTGAAATTATCCCTCTTGTCGTCTCTCGGCTTCACAAGTCAACGGAGTTCCTGGAACCACTTGGTGAGATGGAGACGTTGCTGTACAACTCTGCTTTCCACGATGGCATAGTAGCGGGTTTTGAAGGTTGTTCGGCTGGTTTGAAAGTCGATGGGGTTGAAGGGTATGACTTAAAGGCTAACACTGTATATGAAGCTGGGGTAAAGAGTTGGGAATCTACTACATACCCGTACATCGAAGGCATGAAAGGGCTGAAGGGCAAGACCTCTGCTGACATCGAGAAACTTGTTCCTTCGGGTAGTCTCATCAAGGACGTTCCTTGATTTGGTTGTTTATTTTATTTTAAGACAATTAATCCTGACCATCCGTTGGTCGTACTTGTAATATTTTTTGGCTGTGTCGGATGTCCGACCAGCGTACTGTTACTTTCTTTATGCATGGTTGTTCTTTCTTTTCTTTGATTTTTGTCAGTTATTCTAAGGGACTTCCCCTTTTACCGAACAGTGGTCTGTTCGGCCAGCTTAGTTCGAAGGAGCTGACCCTTAGTCGGGAGGAGAGTTCCTTCAGCTATTCGAAGGGGCTATCCCTGTTAGTATTGAACAGTGATCTGTTCAGTCGATCGCTTGTTTAGGGTTGATCATTGTTAATTATGCAAATAGTAAATCATAGCAAAAGTTGTCATTTCATTAATACGTTGTAAGGTCACTTGTCTATAAAAGACTTACAAAATGACAGTTTTATTAAACAGCCGTTAGTAAGTCCGGCCTAAGCGTAGTACTTTTTAAGTTGAGCCAAGTTCCAGTGCCTTGGAACGGCCTTTCCTTCGATTGTAGCAAGCTTACATGACCCCTTCTCATGGACTTCTACCACAACGTACGGACCTTCCCAGTTGGGTCCCAACTTCCCTGTGTTCTCTTTCCGACTTGCTTCGTTCGATCGTAAGACCAGATCTCCGGGTTGTACCGTCATGGTCTTAACCCTTTTGTCATAGTATTTTTTCATCTGCTGTTTGTACTTTGCCTCTTGGATGCTTGTATTCGCACGGTACTCTTCTAAGTTGTCAAGGTTTGTTAGCAACCTTTCCTGGTTGGTCTGTTCATCCATCGTCAAAACTCGCTTGGTCGGCAGACCTACTTCTGCGGGGATAACTGCTTCAGTTCCGAACACCAGGCTGAATGGGGTTCTCCCCGTGCTTGTTTTTTCCGTCGTCCTTAGGGACCACAGGACGCTCGGCAGTTCATTTAACCATTTCTTTCCATACCTTCCCAATCTGGTTTTCAACCCCTGTAGGATGCTTCGGTTCATCCGTTCCACCTGACCATTTGCCTGTGGATGAGCAACAGAAGCGAACACTTGCTTTATACCCAAACTTTCGCACCAGCGGCGGAACCTCTTGTCAGCAAATTGCGTCCCGTTATCTGTGATCAACTTTCCTGGAAGACCGAAATGACAGATCAAGTTTTCCCAAACGAAAGTGGTTATCTGGTCTCCACTTATGCTGCCGATCGGCTTGACTTCCACCCACTTGGAAAAATAGTCTACTGCTACCAGTAAGAATTGAACTCCTCCCTTGGCCTTTGGGAAAGGGCCTAAGAGATCCATCCCCCATTGATAGAAAGGCCATGGGGAAGTTATTGGGACTAAACCATGCTTCGGTAATTTTGGGACGGGGGCATATAATTGACAGGATTCACACCGCTTGACCAGTTCCTCACTATCTTGTCTCATTGTGGGCCAGTAGTATCCGAGGTTAGCTGCTCGCGTGACCAGGGTGGCCGCACCAGCGTGCATTCCGCACAGCCCCTCGTGCAACTCTTCAAGTAACTTTACACCTTCTTGTTGGAGGATACACCGATGTGATGGAGATAGGAATCCCTTTCGGAAGAGTACTCCGTTTATCATTTCGTATGACTTGCCTCGTAGCCTGTCTTCTTCGCTCGATGCCTCTCCCTCTAAAGCTTTAATGATTGAGTTCCTCCAATCATCTTCTTTTCGGATTTCTAAAACGGCTGATGGTATCTGATCCTCCACCGATGCCTTGTCCAATTGTTCAACCAATACCATCTTCGTTAGATGAGCAAAGGCTACGGATGCCATTTTACTTACAGCATCGGCTTCTTTGTTCTTGCTTCGTGGAATCTTGATTATACGGCATCCTTCGAAGGAGCTCATCAGCTTTCTAACAGCTTCTGCGTACTTTTTCATCGTAGCATCTCGAGTCTCAAAGTCATTGGCCACTTGGCTTGCCACCAGTTGGGAGTCAACAAAAACTTTAAGATTCTTTACCCCCATTTGGCTTGTTATTCGAAGGCCTGCTAGTAGAGCTTCATATTCGGCCATATTGTTTGTACACTTAAAATTGAAACAGAGAGCATAAGCAGTTTCAACCCCTTCGGGATCCACCAGGATGAGGCCAGCTCCTGCCCCGTCCCTACTGGATGCTCCGTCAGTGTACAGACACCACCCTTCGTACGTCCCTGAACTCTCAGGTTGATCGGTGACCATGTCAATGATCATCGGGTCTTCGACATGGTTTACGTTCTCCACCAAAAAGTCAGCCAAAACTTGTCCTTTTATTGCTAACCTCGGTTTATATTCAATGCCGAATGTACCCAATTCTACTGCCCACTTAGTCAATCTCCCAGCCACTTCTAGACGGCTCATAATTTCTCGGAGTACCGAATTGGTAAGAACCACGATATGGTGAGCTTGAAAATACCTGCGCAAACGCCGAGCCGTATGCGTTAAAGCAAGTGCCAACTTCTCGATCGGCGAGTAACGGAGCTCTGCGTCTCGCAAGCACCTGCTTACGAAGAAAATGGGCATGAACCCTTTGGCGCAGCTAGCACATAGGACGCTGCTGATTGCTTCTTCTCCGGCTGCTAAGTAGACAAACAGAGTTTCTTCTGGTTCAGGAACCACTAGAGAAGGTAAGCCACAAAGATGTTTTTTCATCTGTTGGAAGGCCTCTTCGGCCTCATCGGTCCATCTAAAGTCGGATTTTCGAGTATAGCCCTTGAGGACTTTGAAGAAAGGTAATGACCTTTCGGCCAGTTTTGAGAGGAACCGATTGAGGGCTCCCAGCCTGCCATTTAAACTCTGCAACTCCTTTATTGTTCTTGGGGACCTCATCTCTTGGATTGCTCGGACTTTGTCAGGGTTTGCCTTGATCATCTTTTTAGCCACAATATGCCCTAAGAATCGCCCTTCTTCCATCCCGAAGAAGCATTTCGAAGGGTTCAACTTCATGTTCACTCTCCTTAAATTATTAAATGTTTCAGCAATGTCAAGGAGCAGACGTTCTTCATCGGGACTTTTTATGACTAGGTCATCGACGTAGGCTTCCATATTCTTTCCGATCTGATCCTGGAAAACTTGGTCTATCAGCCTCTGGTACGTGGCACCTGCATTCTTAAGACCGAAAGGCATTTTGCGGTAGCAGAACAGCCCATGGCTTGTATGGAAGGCTGTTTTTTCTTCGTCTTCCCTTGCCATTTGTATTTGATGATAACCCTTGTAAGCGTCTAGGAAGCATTTGAATCGGAAGCTGGCCACCGATTCTACCTTGGAGTCGATCTCCGGCAACGGGTAATGGTCTTTGGGACAGGCTTTGTTTAGGTCTCGGTAATCGATGCACATTCTCCATGATCCGTTAGCTTTTTCAACCATTACTGGATTTGCAACCCAAGAAGGGTATTGAACCGGCTTCATAATACCAGCCTTCTGTAACGCCCGTACCTCATCGGTCACCGCAGCACTTCGATCGGGGGCCAAAGCCCTTTTCTTCTGTACAACCGGAGGTTGATGAGGGTAAACGTTTAGATGGTGCTCTATTATGTATCGTGGAATGCCTGTCATATCACTAGGCTCCCAAGCGAATACATCGGCGTTCCTTCTCAAGTACCGATATAGGTGCTCCTTACACTCAGGACTAAGCGTTCGCCCTACCATTATGACCTGGTCGGGGAACCGTTCGTTTATGCACCATTTATCTGGTAGTCCTTCATCGGAGTCCAGATACCCAATCTCTTGATGTCGCACCAAAGTCTTCAGAGTAGCTATTCCTCCCAACGTAGGAAATTTTATCAGCCCATGTTTGCTAGATGTAACCATTCCGAACATTCTGATCCCTGGTCGACCTATGAGAACGTTATGGGGTGTGTGAGCAGCCACAACAATGAAGGTTAACATTTCCACTCTTATCTGTGGATCCTCTCCGATGCTTACGTAGAGCTGTATTTGTCCTTTGGGGGACACTTGCTCACCGGAGAACCCTACCAAGGGGTAAGAGACTGGCACGATTTCGTCTTGCACATAGTCTGGCAACTGGGCGAAACAGTGTTCGTACATGATATCGGAGGCCGCTCCTTCGTCTATATAGACCCGGTGTACTATCTGTCCTCCGATACTGGCTCGGATTATCAACGGATCTTCTCTGGCATCCTCCTGCCTTAACGATGGGAAGTGGATAGGTAGTTCGGTCCAATGCAGGACTTCCCCCTTTTCCTCAATCATTACCCTCGGCCTTTTAAGAGCTATCGTTGGATGTAACATTAACACTTCTTTCCCGCCCTTTTCATTCTTCCTTTTCTTGTTCCGGATGTCTTTGACGAGGTGATCCAGCTGCCCGGACTGAACGGCTTCTTCTATCTGCTTTTTTAGCTGGAAACATTCATTCGTGTCGTGCCCTTTGTCCTCATGGAATTCACAATACTTTCGTGAACTTTGCTGCTTAGCCGTCTTCTGGAGGGGAAAAGGTGGTTTGAATTTAACATTAGCCGCTTCGGAAGCTAAGATTTCTTGAGGAGTCTTTGTTAGTTCTGTAAAGATTAACCCCTTCCTTTCACTGCCTCTGGACTTATCTTGTGAATCTTTCTTATCAGCCGGTGGGCTCCTGTTGTCACTTTCTCGGTATCTCTTTTGAGAATACTGATCTCGCTTTCCACTTCCTCGGTATGTTCCCCTCCGGTTATACTCTTCGGGCTTCTTTTTGAACTCGATGGCTTGAGCAGCTTCCTTTCCTCTGACGAAAGCTTCAGTCCTTTCGATGGCCTCTTCCATAGTAGCCGGAACTCTCGCATTCAAACTTTCTACCAGCTGCTTAGTTCTTAGGCCGTGCAAGAAACTCGAGATACGCATCCTCTCATCGGCATCTCTAACCTGTAGGGATTCTTCTTTGAAGCGAGTCACGAATTCTTTCAGACTTTCTCCTTCTTTCTGCTTGATGTTATGCAGCTCTACAGGATCTTTCATGTGTTTTCGCTGCTGCCGGAAATGTTCTAAGAACCTGATCTTTAAATCATCGAAGCTGTCAAGGCTATCCGGAGCGATACTATTGAACCATACCCGTGCCACTCCGGATAGGGTTTGTACAAACATATGGCACCACGAGGGCATCGGCCACCCCTCATTGCTAGCCACACTATCGAACAATAAGATGTGATCTTCCAGGTCCGCCGTTCCGTCGTACACTCTGACATTGGCAGGCATCTTGATCCGCATAGGTGGGACGAAGTTAGCAATCCTTGGTGTGAACTTTGATCCTCCGGACGGCCGATAAGGTTGGGAAAGTTCATCTAAAGGCATAGACGTTACCGGTCCGGGGGCTACCGTCGATTCATGGATATGAAACAAAGGGGCGGACATGGCCATTGTAGCGGACTGTGGGTTTCGAGAATTTCTCTGGACCATATCAGCCAGCCAGGAGGCTGGAGTCATCGTTACCGTTGAAGGACCGGGGGTGTGGAACGGTATCGGCTGGGACGTCCCACTGCCCCTAGCGTCCTCCTCATCAAACGACAGTCTGAGTGAGAGGCCTTTGGCCCTTTCTTCTCTTACGTATTCATTCATTAGTTGCCGTATCTGAAGGAAATTAGACCGCACCAATTCGGGCGATACGATCGGAGCCGTGCTTTGGGTGGCTAATAGAGAGGCACTACTCGTGGGGGGTGGAGTGACATTGCCTGTAGGAGGGGGATCGGATGATGACATGGTGATGTGGGGGCAAAGCGCCTTTTTAGTGGTTTTGCTTCTGCCCCACGGTGGGCGCCAAATGTTGAATGTTGGGTGCTGATGATGGATTATTGTGATGGTTCGGAGGCAGAGTAACTGCCGGTGGGTATTTAATGTGTCCCTAAATACGAGCAACTACCCGGTATTTATAGGGTTGGTGTGTCTGCGCATTAATTGTGGGTAATGATTTGGTCGGCGTGAACAGTGACGGTTGTCACTGTTCCTGCCTGACAGGGCATGGCTTATATTATTATTTATTTGAGGTCGGCTATGTACCAGAGGGTAATAGCTGACTTTGTTTTATTTAGTGGTTAATAGTCCTTTATCTAATGTCCATTAGTCCTTGTGTCTTTCTATCCAGTTCGGTCGGGTCATCCTATCCGATTACGTTTATATGTTTGATCGGTCACTGTCTTGTCGGTCATCGGTCATTCTGATCAAATGGCTCGGTACTTCTTAACTTATAAATGTTATCGTCCTGTGTTTATTTTAAAGCGTATTTATCCTTAATTACCCATCCTATGTTATCACTTAAGTATCAATAATTTGCCTTAACGGCTCAAAGACACTCGCCGGGCATACAGAATCCAGATAGTAACAAGTGGCTCCTTTCAAGTCAAGCACAACCAACACCCAATGGCTAGCTTGTTTATTACACAATCAATTTGGTTTGTTTAGCTTACCTTGGAAAGAAAATGGCTAGGTCTGCCGATTCGGTAAAGAACAGTAATGACAACTATTTTATTGTCTACGCTCAAATGGACCATATGTAGTTCCATGTCAAACCTGTTCATATGTAAATTTTCATGAGTTTATTTACTAAACTAAGACTATGTTACATAATCTGCAAATAGCAAAAGTAAGTAAACCTTATGCCGTTGATAGTATGCTCAGAAGGTGAGTGCCAATGAGCTTGTTTCAAAGCATACTCGGTGTCATTGATGATAATTGATCCTGCATCTCCCATCCATTTAACCTACAACATAAATCCATAGTTAAATCTCAATAATTAATTGAAACATTTAAAATAAAACAAAAAAAATGATGGAAGTCTTATATATTGATTACTTGTGCAATAATAATTATTACCATAATGTCATGATCATGGAACCAAAAAATGTAACAAATATAAAACTTAAATATCAAAACCATATACCACATGACTATCTGTGTAATTAACTAAGTTTTTTAATGAAGCACATAAGCTAAACTTAAAAAGTAACTGAGCAAATTAGCATGGTATTTAAATCAAGACCATGAGGTTTTTAATTAATGTATCTCTATTCGTAGTAACAATACTAAGTTTTTTTTAACAGCACCAAGATTTTACATCTTTACCACTTAAATTATTATTGTTAAATAAGCACAAATTAGATCTAATCAAGATCAAACACTAATGTATAAAACAACAATTAAAAAAACCATACCTTTCCATTAGAATCATGTCTTATTCTAACCAAGTCATTCCTCTTATGAACACAGTTCCTATGAGCATACTGCAGTATAAAAGTAGTTTAGTGCTAGCATCCACGAAAACACACCTGAACACACACCACCACCACAAAAAAGATTGCACCCACCCTTAAAAACTGCATATGACAGACCTGGTATGATAGACATGGAATGTATTTTGGCATTTCTGGTAAAGGGAAAAAGAATAAGATAACCGTACTGTTTCAGTGCGTTGACCAGTTGAACTCATTAATATGTTGGATGTCCATCATCCAGCAAAATATGGACTTGAACACTTGCAGCAGAAGCAACTGTTGTTGCTGCTTGTACTGCGGCGATGGCGACAGCCTCCTTGGCCGTTTTTTAATGAACTGTCTGGACAAGTATCCCAAGCCTGAAGCCTTGTAGTGCCTGAATCAACAATCGACCAGTCACTCACCTTGTAGATTGAGAAGTACGGAATATCATGCCATACAACTACAAGATACATGCATCAGATTAATCAGTCATCATTCACGGTGTATTTTGTATTCAAATTTGTAACTTATCATGACTAATAGGTTAACAATAAATCCAGCTACCCAGATCAGTATGAACAAACAATATGGAAGCAAGAAGACACACCACAAAGGCACAAATACACATATAATTGATCAACAGCAACAAATGCTATGTATTATATAAACAAGCAGTCAAATTTGGGCAGTTTGGAAGCAATTATCTATAAATTTATCATCATCATACATAGATCACAGTTGATAGCCACAGCCACAACAATATTAATGCCGCTAAAGCAGTCAAATTTGGGCTGTTTGGAAGCAATTATCTATAAATTTATCATCATCATACATAGATCACAGTTGATAGCCACAGCCACAACAATATTAATGCCGCTATCCACAAACCTTTCAGCATCCTAGAGAATAGGGGTGATCAAACCGCCATTGATAGCCACAACCACAACAATATTAATGCCGCTAATATAAGTAAATCTCAAATCACTAAGTGTAGTAATACAATGCAAAAATGGGAGAACAATTTGTTAAGGGATTTTATACTGATCTTCACATAGAAATATGTTGACATACATGGTATCAGATTATAACAACCTTCTTATCTAAAGCTAAAGTGACACATCTCAAGAAAGGAACAGATACTTTATAGAACTTGAAAGTTGAAACTAAAGAAATAATAAATAGTTGCACGCTTATGTAGTTATGTCTAATAACAAGGCCAATAAACAAAGATATTCCCATAGTTTTAAAAAAAGGATTGAGGAGCTTGCCTCAAGGCGAGGCACAAGAGACCATATTATTAAACATAAACATACACTTAACATCCATCAGCCTGTTTAATGTAGTTATTATCAGTCAAATCCACAATCACTCATCGATTTAAGCAAAAACATGAAATCACTAATTCAATCATCATTTCAATTAAACATAACTAACAAACATAAACCCAAAATCTCGCCTCTTCGATTCAAGCAAAAACATGAAATCGATAATTAAAATTCCAAACCCTAACTTAACATCTTCCATTCTATTACAAATATACAAACAAACAATCTACACTTAAACAAACAAAAACATAAATCATCCAAACCCTAAATCTAATATTTCCTACTTAATTAGAAAACATAAAAAACAAAAAAAAATCTATCAAATATAAGCTGGAAACTATATAATCTGAACATAAAAACACCCAAATCATCAAATAAACATTCAATTATTGCGTTTGAGTTACCTTGTGCTTTTCAGATTCTTCAAGAGGAATGTAATACTTGGCGAGTCGAGTCTTTCCTTGCCTCGTATTCGATCTGATTGTTTACCACAACAAATAATTAGAAATACTTAAAAATAATTTAAAAGAGCAAATCAGACGATTATACATGCAACATTCTTAAAAAGGACCACTATGACCAATACTTAGCAAGTCTTCACTATGACCAACACGTTTTGTCCGACTGATCTCACATCATCATTATAAAAATGGCAGAGCATCAAAGAGAAGACAATATTGTGCGTGGACACGTATCTGATCCACTCACGAGAATAACTAAGCACACATACATACATATATACAAACATATACATATAATAATATTTATAAATAATAATACATACTGAAAGAAATAATCAAATAAACCTTTTGTTTTGAAGCTTCAAATAAGTTCCTGTGTTTTTTAAATAAAATCTTAGGCTTCAATATTTAGCCCCAACAACTACATAAATAATCATCTAATTTTGCATAACCTTAACATATTATTATCACATAAAGAACAAATAACAACATATTATTGCAGGTTCAGTCGATTATAGCAGGTTTGATTATGAGGTTTAGACCAAAAACTATACCTCTAGGGTTATAGTCTGCGACGCTACAGTGTTAGTCTTCAGTCGACGAGAACAATGTACAAGTGATAGTCTTCAGTCGAAGTTATAGCAGGTACGTCTTCAGTCGATTATCAGGTCTCTGAATCGTCTTAGGGTTTTTGTAAAAGGATTGATTTGGGGAAGAGAGAGTTTGATTATCTGGGTTTTGTTTTTGGGAATAATAAGAGAGGGCGCGAGATATATTTACTGTGGGAGGGAAATTGAAAGTGTGAAATTTTGACACTAAACATGACAAGCAATTGTTATACCGTCATGTTTTTTGATTTCTTGACTTTAGATTGTTACACGCAAAAAAAAGTGTCATTGTTTGATCATTTTTTTTAAAAGACGACACTTTTTTAATGACACCCGCTTTTGCGTGTCATGAGTTATCGCATGTCATTAAATGTGTGTCAAGATAGGTCATTTTTCTAGTAGTGAGTTGTCCATTCATTTGTTTTATGATATAACTAGATTATACCCTGGGAAATATAATATGACATATTAATTTTACATATTAAATAGAATGATTTGTTTTATATATAGTTACATGTAAGAAAGTTTCGGGTAGCACCTAACGTAAAGCAATTAAAAATGTATCTCCAATGTTAACGTCTAACCTTAAACAATGTATAACTCTAATATTAATATCTAACATAAAACAATGTATAACTCCAATGCTAACGCATGTTGAAAATAGAATTCATATTCACTGATTTGAACATAATTAGTGACTTACCTATACATGATTAATGATTTACCTGAATACTTTGTGTTTTTTTCCTGTATGAACAAAACCTCACAAAAAATAGTTGTTTTTTTTCTTCGTTTTTTATATAGCACTATGGTACTCGTTGGAAAGATAATAAAACGCTCGTTAATTTGGTGTAATTTTTTTCTTTAAAAAAATCTCGTATATAAAATATAAAAGATATTAACATTTAAAAATTATGGGAGGAAACATAAAAGAGAAAAATCCAATTTTATTTTTAAATTTTTGTTCCTAAAATATCTCAATGCCACATGGATGACACATGACACACTCAAAGAGAAGAATGCCTCTTTGAGTGTCATGTCATTAAAATGGCTTTGGTTTATTATATGTATAGATTATATGTGAGTATGTGGCATGTGTATTGTCCTTATGACATTACAATAAAATGGTTACCTTGTGGAAGTAAAATTACAATGGTTACATGTTGAGACTAGATAAAAACGGAAAACACATCGTTCTATCTCAAACATAATGGTTGAAAAAGAAAAAGAAAAGCTAATATATAGTGGATCAATAGACTAAGTTATATTGAAATACTTTATAAGTTCGTTTACAGATGATAATCCAAGAAAATCCATAAACAATTTCAATAAACTTTCAAAATCTAACTCAATATTTGTGTATTATTAGTTCGAATGAGAACCCGAAACAGGCCGGTCCAATGAAAATTTTAAGACATTTCTATATTTTTATTAAGGGATTTAAAAAGTTTGGGTTTTGAATGAAGTCACCCAAGTTTAGATGAAAGAAAAAGACACCTTCTTTACTTTTGTTAAATCAAATAACTTATTATACTATTATTTTAATTCAATATCTTTTAATTTTTATCTAGTCACGCAAGTCTCATAAAATAATTCAACTAGTTAATCGTTTAATATAAATAAAGTTTCTTCTAGTATACATTCCATAGTATTTTTCTAAAAAAAGATTTAAATATCATGTATTTACTTAATCATTCCATCTTTACAAGAAAAACATACTAGTATTCCATATATATAAAATTACTAAAAAACAAAATAATATTACTATATGAGTGTTATACACGGATCTAGCGTAGGTTGTGAAGTTGCCTGCACTATTCTCAATTTTCTAGGCGAAGTAAATTTTTTGTGCAATTTTTTTCTTTTTATGTATCGGCTACTCTTGAACAAAAAAATTTTAGCCGCCGCTACCTGTCAACTTTACTTCCAGATCAACGACTGATTGGATCCACGGCTTATTGTGTTATGAGGTGTGTTTATTAAAAAAAAAATTATTAAAAAAAAACTAAAGACATTACATATGGTATGTCCCGGTTATTTAGAAAATGAAACAGACAGGTGATCATCCCATTTTATTTTCTACCATACACATATAGCCCTAGAGTTTAAAAAGTAAATAAAACGCAAATTCTATATAAATAAAATCTAAAATGAAAAAATAAAAAACGGTCTCTAGAACCAGCAGAAGACGGCCAATCCCAACGCCAAGCTCCCAACCATCATCTGCACACTCTTCAGTTTCTCTGATCCATTATTCTGCACAGATTTGGTTTTTAGTATTCATCAATTTTCAATCAAAATTTTGAAACCGTGTAGATTTTTTAATGTATGTAGTCTTTGTGTTTGCTCGATTCTATATTTATATATAGTAGTTAAAAAAACTGATTAGTTATTATTGATCAATACTTGCAATATATATGTTTAATAGCAATTTCATGATTTTCTAGAATAAATCCAATGCATGCATACATTGGATTTAAACTATGAAACTTTTATTGCAGAGTACATCACTCAACCATTAGAAACTTCATTATCAAAATTATCTGTTTCGGTGTAATTGATTTTTTTTTTAACTTTTCCCGTTTTCGTTAACAAATTAAATTGAATTGTAACCATGTCTCTAGCGTCTTGTTAGATTATGGGGGTGTTTGGGATTGATTATTCAAAATAGATTATGCGTTTTGGAAAAGCAGAGGTGAAGCTGCTTATAGATTATTGCGTTTTGATAGCCTAAAAAACTTATTATCTGCGTTTTCAAAACGCAATTCCAAACACTAAAAACTGATTATCTGCGTTTTCAAAACGCAATAATCTAAACACCATGGCCGGCCCTAAGGGGGTGCGGGGAGGACTCCCGGCCCGGGCCCAATTTCTAAAGGGGCACTTTGAGCGGCAACGAGTGTTTTCTTTCTGCAAGTATTTTCTTTCTGTTTTCGACCCAAAAAAAAGATCTCATCTTAAACATCACTGGTTATAAACGCAAGAAGGTGAAGAGTAGATAAGAAAAAAAATGAGTAATACATAATAAACTAGATTAGAAGGATACGACAAAAAAAAAAAAGTTGAAGTGTGTTACTTGAGATTTGTGTTGTGGTACAGTAATTATGCAGCCTTTGCAGTAAATTTTAATATAGTAGTACTACAAAACAGTAATTGTTTTACACTTTTGCATATGATGCAATTCAAATTCATTTTATTAAAAAACTTTTGAAGTCTAGATATAAAATAATGGTCCTTCAAATTATTATGGAATTAAAAGAAATGATAGTTTTTTTTATGAGCCAGTTAGCCAAGCATATTAATTTTTATAATTATTACGACACTTTCAGTTTTATATCCGGTTTGACCGGTCCGACTAGGAAACCCGTAAGGACACTGGTTCAATGTCCGCTTCAGTTATTAAAACATTGCTTAAAAGACCTAAGATTAAGGGGCACATATTTCGCGGCTCGGCCCGGATACCTGAATTTTCAGGGCCGGCTCTGCTAAACACAGATTCAAAACGCAATCCCAAACACCCTCTATATTAATAAATTTCCCATCGCCATTAAAATATAATAAATAAATAAATAAATAAATGTTAATAAATAATTACCTGGTCCGCGATGTCATTTGCTGACGGACCAGGAGAGGGAGAATCAGTAATCCCTCCAGGAGCTTCACTAGGAGCAGTGGACCCCACCGTCACCGGTGCAGGCACCGGTGCAATGTGCTTCTTTCGTCTAATATTCTTGCTAGGCGCTGGAGCCGGAACCTTAGCCGTCACTGGAGACGACATTGGCGAACCAACCGGCTCAGCAACGGGAGAAATTACCGGAGCTATAGTTGGAACCGATATCGGTGTTTTCGGTACGATAGTATTTGTAGGTGAAGCAACAGGAGTTGTGGCAATTACCAATGGGGTGTTGATCGGAGAATTAGCCGGAGCTTGGCCTCCGACTGCGGCGACAATGACGGCGATCAGTGCAAGAACAAGAGTGTTATTACGATCCATGACGGTCTAGAGAGAGAGAGGTGTTTTTAGAGAGAGAAAGATATGGAAAGAGGAGGTCGTGAGTTGATCATATATGTAGATGTTAAGGAAGGCACCATTTTAGAAAGAAGTGTGTGCATGTTGTTAAGGTGACGATCAACCGATGGAATATGTTTTGTTAGACCTTATGGTTTATATTATTAGCAATCTAAACCTAAACTTTGTAAATCTTATAGTTGCAACCCTAACTTCTTTCTCATTTAGTTTTGTAAATCATAATGTAGGTATAATGTATTATCTCATACTTTTATAATTTTAACTGAGCCAGGAATTGAACATAGCATGGCTCGACGGGTTGTTTGTTTTCCTAATTTGATTATTTTTGTATGGTTTGTTTTACAAATGGACTCAAATGATGAGCTATTAAAAATGTCAAATTTTAAAAGTATTAGATAATATATCATACCTACATTAAAGGGCTGTTTGGTTGGCAAAAATCCACCGGATTTCAAGGGAATTGGAATTTGAATTCCATTCCTTGGCATGTTTGGTTGGACAAGACTGTATCTCGAAATTGGATTTTAACTCCATCAAAATCCTTCATTTACTAGAATACGGAATCCCTCTACACTCCAAACGAATGTTTAAGAAATATCCGGAATGTTTAATTAGTTACCGAAATAACTCTACCATATCTACTCATTGTTCTAACGTCTATACCATCAGCAACTTTTTTCTCCGGCCACCACCACCAATGTATTTTCAGCGAAACCTGAAACACGTTATTCTGGCTATAAAGTTACCTACACATCACCACCACCGATTCTTTTTGCTAAATCTGCAAACACCTGCCACTGCCAATGTTTTCCTAGCCAAATTTGAATCACTGCAACACCTTGGACTGTGAACGGTGATGAATTAAGGATGGTAATGGATTGGCGGTTGAAGTTCGACTCAACTTGAATTCTAATTCCTTCGCAAACTCCAAAACCTTCTGCAAACTAAATGGCCCCCTAACAACTATCAATATACAAGACAATCAAATATGTTATATGAATGAATGAACGAACTATGCCAAATCTACTCAATATTCTATTTAAGTTGCCTAAATTTAGTTGAATATAGTTACCATAGGTATACATTTGGTTCTTGTAAAGAATAATGACATTATTAGCAAGTGTGTGAATACACAAAATTCAAATTCATAATTAAGATAATGAAGTTTGATAACAAGTTCTTGAAAAAAAAATGTTAAAGGTTAAAAATGGGACTACTAAGGATGAGTTTGACAATTAGCCAAATGGCGATGACGTGAATACAAACTAAACTTAGGTACGCATGACCAGATATCTATCGATATTGTTTTCTTGATAAGTTAGTTAGTTGTCGTATTTTCCGTACGGATTTCGCAATTCGCTTTTTTACCAACATATAACGATAATGAAGCCTATTGATTGATTAACCTAATAGAAACTTATAATTAATATTTCGTCTTAAACAAATAGTTGTTTATACTAAAAGGCTAAACTTAAGGGGTGGTGTTTACAATACATTTTAAAGTATAAGGGGTGGATGTTTTTAACATAAGCGAAGGGGTGATAATAGATAAAGTGCACCTCTTCCACCGAAATGGTGGGCCCATGGGGCCGGTGATTGTTTGTCTTGTAACAAAAAAATTAAGCAAAGAAGCTAAGTGTTTCGAGCGTAAGCATAGCATAAATGCACCAAGGACGCAAAGACTATTCTCCAGCTATTCTTTACCTTTTTGACTCTTTGTAATATCTATACTACATTATAAAGGGGGAGACATGAGCAAATATATCTAAATTGTCAAAGTTAAGATGGCATTTTAAAAGACACATGCTTTAAACCTATAATATCACATAAATTTTTCCCATATTAACCCTTGATGCATTGTTACTTGTACATTCATTGCCTTCACTCTTCACATATCATTTTAGATAAATTTTAAGATGACATAGGAAAAGTCTCATGCTTAAAACCCAAATGTCATGTATTTTTTTTCCTTTCTACATACCCTTCATGCAAAACCTACTTGTACATATTTTTTTTATCATAACCTTCAATTACCATTAATCTATATCTATAATATCCTTATGTCTATGTTTGTACCCAAAAAACTACACGATTTCACCTCCGCGATGATATCCACCACAATTTCATGTTTATTTAGAAAGATAGTTTTCGGTTGTAGTATAGACAGACTTGTGCCATACGACCACACATCATGTTTTAAGAAAAATGTTTTTAAAGTGGAATTACTATATATGGTGTATGAAAAAATATTAACATCTTTCACATAAACAATGCATTTACTTACATACTTTGATGGTTTTACAAATAAATGTTTTCTTATATATTTAAATTATTGCTGTTATTTGTATTCCTTGAAATTTTCTATGACATTATTTTGTTTTAATTACATACTATCTATAATCTATACTTACTACATTATAAAGGATGAGGCATGGGCAAATATGTTCAAATTGTCCAAAGTTAAGATGACATATCAATAGTTTCTTTACAATTTTCTAAATTTTACCACTTTTCTTCTCTAAATGCCCCTAGAAGATAATTAACTTTTATATGAAAATGGAACTCACCAAAACTAAATAAACACATGGGATAGCAATATGTTTGAAGAAATTTCATATAATGACGATGAAATATAATAATTTATGTTACCGCAATGAATAATCTTATATCAGCAAAACTTATATGAATTTTAAAACTTTGCCATAATAATACTTATATTATAAACCCTTTTCATATATATGCGTCTACCCAGTGGCAAAGTGGACGGGATAGTTCGACTAACTGGCTACATTGGGCAATTTTTTAGCTATTGGGTCAAGTTGGGCAAGTCTATTACAAACTTACAAATCACAACTTTTAATTTCTAAATGGACAATGACCTTCATATGATAGTTTATACAATATCATATTATTACTACATGCTTTTGTCATGTAAATAAACTTTATCATTTAGCAAGGTGTCTTCAATGGCACGGTTATGTAGATATACAACGACCGGACAACTTACACAAGATTGGTGTTTATGTTCATATTGGTCTGTTACAGCAACATACCATTGGTTTATTAAGATTTGTTCAATAATGAGTACAAGGTTTTTGTGGTGAACTGCAATCAGTTGTTATTGGCTGTGCACATTCTCTTTTCTTTCTACGAATACTTGTTAAAATATATTGTGCACATTTCTATTCTTTTTGCGTAACTTGCGGCAAAAAACCTAAGTATCGTAATGTTGTATTGCAACCCATTTGTGAATCCCGCTGCAACACGCGGGTAAACCCACTAGTATAAATTAAATTTTCTTCATTTAAAATTTAATACAGTTTTCTTTGCTTTATTGCCTTAACATTTCTAGAAAATTAAAATCGTATCTATGATGCGTTTCAAGGTTATGAGATAAAGAAATAAGTATGAGAGGGTAGTTAGTGTTTTAAAAGGGACCATTCTATTTACACCCCCTAGGTTCTATTTCAACCCTCTTTCAAAGCGCCTCGCTTTACTCAAAGCGAGACGCTTTGGGTCAAATCGTAGTACTAGTTTGACTGCTTTATTGGGAAAAACAAAAAGCAACTTCAAAGCGCCTCGCTTAGGCTTGCCAAAGCGAGGCGCTTTGGCCCCCTTTTTCTAGGGGGGATGAATCTGGACATGTTTTCTAGATTTACTCCCAAAGCACCTCTCTTTGGCCAAAGCTAGGTGCTTTGGCCCTTTTATTTAAAAAAAAATATTGTTTTAATTAGATTTAAATGGTTTTACTTAATTAAAAAATATTTTAATTCATTTTTAATTGTTTTAACTTGTTTCCAATCAAAGAAAAATTAGTTTGGCGTGTTTCGGTTCGTTTATTGCTCGTTTGTGATTTTCAGAACAAACAACCGAGAATGAACAACTTTCATAAATATATGTACGTAACACATGAAGTGTCCAATCAATACCATGTATTACCAAATTTCAGATTTTATATCTCTAATCGATATACTAGACTTCCGGACATTGTTTAACGCATTTTGGTTTGTTTAACTGCTCGTTTCAGAGCAAACAACCGAGTATGAACAACTTTCATAAATGAATATACGTAGCACATAAAGAGTGCAATCAATACCATGTCTTATCAAATTTCAAATTTTACATCTCTAATCGATATACTGGACTTTCGGACCTTGTTTGACGCAGTTTGGTTCGTCTAATTGCTCGTTTCTTAAGCACCTCAACGGGTGGATAATGGGCCGGTCAGTTCGAAACTGGTACGGTTCGTTATCGGACCTGATCGGGTCGATACGGTCCGGGTGGATAACGGGCCGGTCAGTTCGAAACCGGTACTGTTCATTACCGGGTGGTCAGTTCGAAACCGGTGCGATTCGTTACCGGACCTGATTGGTTTGATACATTTCCGGGTGGATAACGGGTCGGTCAGTTCAAAACTGGTACGGTTCGTTACCGGACCTGATCGGGTCGATACAGTCTGGGTGGATAACGGGCCGGTCAGTTCGAAACCAGTACGTTCGTTACCGGGCGGTCAGTTCAAAACCGGTACGGTTCGTTACCAAAACTGATCGGGTCGAGACGATACATGGTACCTTGAAGTATCAAGACTATGAAATTAGTAAAACAAATTTTCAGGCAAGCAAGTAAATTTCAGTTGTTATCGGAGAGATAACTGTCAACGATGAAGGCAACCTGATAAAGGCTGAACACGAGTGTAATATTTGAAAATTATCATTTCTTGACATGCTTGGTAACACCTTGATCTGCAATATTTGAAAATTATCATTTCTTGACATGCTTGGTAACACCCTGATCTGCAATATTTGAAAATTATCATTTCTTGACATGTGGTTGTTCCAAATCCCATTTAATCTAAAATGTTACTAAAATGTGAGGACCTTCATTGATTGAAAAGTAATTAAAAACACTTAAAAATGAATTAAAACAAATTGTTGTGTGTTAGGTTTAGTCGGAGGACCACGTACAATGATTCATCAAAGTTGTACAAAGCTGGATGTTTCTACTGAAAACCCAAACGAGCAATAAACGAAGCGAAACGCCTCAAACAAATTTTCTTGGCTTGGAAACAACTCAAAAGAACTAAAAATGAATTAAAATTATTTTTTGGTCAATAACAGATAATTTTAAAGAATTAAAAGAAATTCATTTTTAAAAAAAAAAGCCAAAGCGCCTAGCTTTGGTCAAAGCTAGGTGCCTGTGGTCTAATCAAACCACTCAAAGCTAGGCGCTTTGGCCTTTTTTTTAAAAAAATGAATTTCTTTTAATTATTTAAAATTATCTGTTATTGACCAAAAAATAATTTTAATTCATTTTTAGTTCTTTTAAGTTGTTTCCAAGTCAAGAAAATTTGTTTGAGGCGTTTCGCTTCGTTTATTGCTCGTTTAGGTTTTTTAGTAGAAACATTCAGCTTTGTACAACTTTGATGAATCATTGTACGTGGTCCTCCGACTATACATTCGATACCCATATTTTTCAGAACATAATTTTTGCATGTTTAATTTATATGCTTGACTTCCGGACTATATTATAATTGATCGTTGGTGGTTTTCATAGCACCTTGTTTGATTACACTCGTGTTCAGCCTTTATCAGGTTGCCTTCATCGTTGACAGCTATCTCTCCGATAACAACTGAAAAGTTGTTTTACTAATTTCATAGTCTTGATACTTTTAACAATAGGATCGGCGCTAACGCACAAACCTTCAGAGTTCGTTGTACCGGTTGCAAAAAGAAATCAACAGTCGGATCAACTCTCACACTTATGCGTAGATCAAGGAGATTGATGAAGATATTCATCAAGATGAGCAGGAATTGTTTACCTTCCCATTGATTTCAAGTATGTTGCCTTGATCGTTGACAGCTATCTCTCCTATAACAACTGACTTTTACTTATGGAATCTTTGTACGAAAATCGAAATCATCTCATTCCATGTTCTCCATATCCATATATCTTGTTTCAACACACACCAGCTTTGTCATCACAGTTTCCAATCACTAATACCAGATTGATGATGCTCAACGTAATATTATTGTAATATAATATTCAGATTCTGATTGCACCGAATCCAGTCTTCAAGTACGGTTCGTTACCGGACATGATCGGGTCGATACGATCCGGGTGGATAACGGGCCGGTCAGTTCGAAACCAGTACGGTTCGTTACGGGTCGATACGATCCGGGTGGATAACGGGCCGGTCAGTTCGAAACCGATACGGTTTGTTACCGGGCGGTCAGTTTGAAACCAGTACGGTTCGTTACCGGACCTGATCAGGTCGATACGATCTGGGTGCATAACGGGCCGGTCAGTTCGAAACCGGTACTGTTTGTTAACGGATCTGATCAGGTCGATACAGTCCGGGTGGATAACGGGCCGGTCAGTTCAAAACCGGTACGGTTCGTTACCGGACCTGATCGGGTCGATAGATTCTGGGTGGATAACGGGCCGGTCAGTTCGAAACCGGTACGGTTCGTATCCGGGCCTGATCAGGTCGATACGATCCGGGTGGATAACAGGCCGGTCAGTTCGAAACCGATACAGTTCGTTACCGGGCGGTCAGTTCGAAACCGGTACGGTTCGTTACCGGACCGGATCAGGTCGATACGATCTGGGTGCATAACGGGCCGGTCAGTTCGAAACCGGTACGGTTCGTTACCGGACCTGATCAGGTCGATACGGTCCGGGTGGATAACGGGCCAGTCAGTTCAAAACCGGTACGATTCGTTACCGGACCTGATTGGGTCGATACAATCTGGGTGGATAACGGGTCGGTCAGTTCGAAACCGGTACGGTTCATTACCGGACCTGATCGGGTCGATACAATCTGGATGGATAACGGGCCGGTCAGTTCGAAACCGTTACGGTTCGTATCCGGGCCTGATCAGGTTGATACGATCTGGGTGGATAACGGGCCGGTCAGTTCGAAATCGATACAGTTCGTTACCGGGCGGTCAGTTCGAAACCGGTACGGTTCGTTACCGGACCTGATCAGGTCGATACGTTCCGGGTTGATAACGGTCCGGTCAGTTCGAAACCGATACGGTTTGTTACCGGACCTGATCAGGTCGATACGGTCTAGGTGGATAACGGGCCGGTCAATTCAAAACCGGTACGGTTCGTTACCGGACCTCATCAGGTCGATACGATCCGGGTGGATAACGGGCCGGTCAGTTCGAAACCGGTACAGTTCGTTACCGGACCTAATCGGGTCGATACGATCCGGGTGGATAACAAATTAAGTTTTTTTTTTTAAATGGCAAAGCTCCTGGCTTTGGTCAAAGCTAGGCGCCTGGTTTTCTTGATTGGACTACATGCGCTTAGCTTTGACCAAAGTCAGGCGCTTCGCCTTTTAAAAAAAATAAAGTTGTTTTAATTCTTTATAAATATTTGTTATTGACTAAAAAAATATTTCTAATTCATTTTTAGTTCTTTAAGTTGTTTTCAAGCTAAGAAAATTCGTTTGAGGTGTTTCGATTCGTTTATTGTTCATTTGTGGTTTTCGGTAGAAACATCCAGCTTTGTACAACTTTGATGAATCAAAGTATGTGGTGCTCGGACTATACCTAACACACAACAATTTGTAGGTTATTATTATTTTTTTTTAAAATAAAACATAAAAAATTAACACTTTTAGAGTTATTAATGATAGTTTAATTGGGGGTAAAGCGCGTGACTTTAAAAGTTATATTATTATTTATGAAAGTTGTTCATTCACTGTTGTTTGTTCTGAAAACCACAAACGAGCAATTAAACGAACCAAACCGCGTCAAACAAGGTCCGAAAGTCCAGTATATCGATTAAAGATGTAAAATTTGAAATTTGATAAGATATGGTATTGGTTGCACTCTTCATGTGCTACGTACATTAATTTACGAAAGTTGTTCATACTCGGTTATTTGCTCTGAAACGAGCAACTAAACGAACCAAAACGCGTTAAACAATGTCCGGAAGTCTAGTATATCGATTAGAGATGTAAAATTTGAAATTTGGTAAAACATGGTATTGATTGCACACTTCATGTGTTACGTACATATATTTATGAAAGTTGTTCATTCTCGGTTGTATGTTCTGAAAACTACAAACGAGCAATAAACGAACCGAAACACGCCAAACTAATTTTTCTTTGATTGGAAACTAGTTAAAACAATTAAAAATGAATTAATTTTTTTTAATTAAGTAAAACCATTTAAATTTAATTACAACAATATATATATTTTTTTAAATAAAAGGGCCAAAGCACCTAGCTTTGGCCAAAGAGAGGTGCTTTGGGGGTAAAACGCCTAGCTTAGGCCTAAGCGAGGCGATTCGCTTTTAAATTTTAAAACACCAAAAAACTATCAAAAAATAAAGTTAGATTCGAAGCGCCTCGCTTAGGCCTAAGCGAGGCGCTTCGCTTTTAAAATTTCAGCTTTTTCTGACCTCGTACTGACCTTCTCGAAATGGGGGCAAAGCGCCTCGCTTAGGCCTAAGCAAGGCGCTTTGAGGGGAGTGAAAATAGAAGGTGGGGGGTTGAAATAGACAACGCCTTTTAAAAGTTTTAGAGAAATTCACACATATAACTATTTAGGTTTTTTTTTTTTTTTTTTGTGTCACATACCTATATAGTAATGTAAGAAAGATATCAATGTTACATTCATGTCTAATGCAACATGTACATGATCATGACTATCAACATGAATGATGTTAAAAATATATAAGGAAATATATTGTTATTTCTTATTTTATTTCTTAAGTATACAATAAATTCATCATTTTGCATAAGTGTTGTTTTGTAGGTCTATTGGTCCAGCCCAATATGATGTCCCAAGTTGAAGATAGCCTGGTGGAGTCTGATAGATTGGTCCAGTCCATGTGTTTATGTTTGGCCCAGTTCACAACTTAAAGTCTGAGGGGGCTTGGAGTCTGACGTGGCGATCCGTGTGATAAAGCACAAAAGAGTTCTCACCGTTAGATCAGGTATTAAGGAGCTGATGATGACCGTTGGATAGCTTTGATTAGAGTGCAAGAAAACTAACTATAAAAGTCTTGCACTCTCTCTCTTTCTCTCTCTCTCTCCTGATCATATTTTCGAAGTCTCTGAGTTTTATTTGTTTTCTCTCGTTTCCTTTGTAATCTTTCTCGCTGTTCACAGTTAGGGTTTAGATCTAGAATCATTATCAGATTCATCTTGAATTTGCTAATGTTTGGTTCTGTTGGGTCTTGTATTGAGATTATCTTGTTAAAATCTTTGAGTGCTGTTTGTATTGAGAGATAGAATAGTTCTGACAATCTTGTAAGGGTTTCATACACTTTTGGGGGACGGAGACGCGGGTGGGGGGGTGTGTTGAGACGGAAACAGGGCAAAAAAGTGGAGACGGGGATGGTGGGGCGTCTCCACACCCATCAGCCTTAGTGTTTACTCCTAAACCACAACAATGTTACCTAACGATCGAATGGATATATTGCAAGACGGAGGAGTTTTAATATGTCTAGTGTTTATTTACCTAACAAGTCTAAACTACCAAATACCAATTCCTACAAAATCCAACTAAAAGTGAACAAAAAAATACTTTAATGAATTGATTTAAAAGCTCTCAGTTAACTCGAAAACAATCAAACAAAAAAAAACGAAAAACATTCTTTATATAAACATATATTCACGTATGATACATTTTTTGATATAAAAGTAAGTTACTGTACTTACCACGCCACCGTGAATCATACCCGAGTCCCATTTACCCTGCCACCGGCGGCAATTTTGCCGTTGGGGTAGTGGGATACCCGTGGCTAAATCGGGTGGCGCCCCGACACCCTAAACATATAACATTCTACATTTGAGTATGATGACTACAGTTTTTACTAAACACATTTTTGCTATTCACGGTTTAATATTTAACACTTACATTTTTTTAACGACGATATTTTCTTTTTTTTTTTAGCAGCCAAGAAAAAAGAACTTATTAAAACAAGAAGCCACCATATAGCAAGGAGCTAGAAAGGAAGCAGATACACCAAAACGTACATCAAATGATACAATCAAAATTAAACCATAACGCGGACCACAATTACTCCATTTGTCCTATGTTTCACCCACAAAAAGGACTCCTCTTTTGTCTCCTCCATTATGCTTTGGCTTGTTTAACTGGACCCCCTGATGATCTTTTATTACTCATCAGAATGACAGAATTTAAGTGTAATACTAACAAATTACACCACAAAACGTTGACCAGTGTTAGAAAGCTAAGTCATTAACAAACTCAACAAAAACATGATGTTGGTCAACTGCACCTATTTTCCCAAATGTTGGATTTGAAGCTGCCCCTATGACTGATCCATTGATATATATCGGGGTCATTTAACCTTTTGTATACAAGTGAGTTTCCCTCCGTCCGATGAACCATAGCCGCAATTTCTTGTCCCTTTTGTAACCCACCATTGATGATAATTCTACAAAGATATCATGAATAGAGTGCGCCTCGGATAGATCAAGACCGTGCCACCAAAAGATTCTATTCCGAACTTATTTTCAGCTTGATATTGAATCGATATGTGACCAATGAATTCATCACCAAAAGCAACATGATTGGCAATTTGGCATTGCAAGGAAGGGATGTCAACATGATATTTACATGTAAGAGTATAAACAATAACAAATTATATGACCTCAAGTACAAATCACCTCCTGTTAAAGTGATAAAATAGTCACACTTAGACCATTTTTTTTTCAATTTTTTTTTTAACGGTCAACTAAATTTCATTCCACAAGACTAGCGAGATACTAGCAATACGCCATACAACACCAATGTACACAAAAAACGCTTACATCACCAACCTACTCTGGACAAATTAAAAGAACACCAATATTCCCAATCTAATCGCGAACATCGCGCCCTCGACTTAACCCAAAGATGACTCCGAGTTTTTATCTCACCAAGGATCGTCTGAATGGAAACTTGTTTATGGTTGAAAACCGCTCTCACTAAAGTAGATAATAGACATGAAAATTTAGCTTTCACTAAAGTAGGTAGTCTTATTTTCTCCAACCACAAGCTGTCACGTCAGTTCCGCCTACTGAAACGTGTCGGATTTAGCCTATACTTTTTGCTGTGACCGCTATGAAAGGCCTGATTAAGCACTTAGCCCCCGCTTTTTGGCAAACCCACCGGCTCAGCCCACACTTTAGATCCCGGCAAACATTATTTTGAAAAAGATAGAAAAAATCATTGTACATTTTAAAAATTTAGTTATTAACTATTTTAATTTTTCTTCATTACAAACTAAAGTGGATGATATTTTTAAACCAAAAGCTGCTTCAACCATTCAGATGTTCGATGACCTGACACAACATGTTTCCTCCGTCCAACGTAACTGTCCTTCGACTCAGTCTCCTCTTCATTCAACGTCATTGGTTTGACCATCGAAATCCTCGAAGAAACCGTACTTTCAATCACATCTGTATTGCATTTACACCCTGCAAACGACAACACATGTTTCTTCTTGTCCTCTTCATCCCTCATCATGTTCCCTCTCCTACTCCGGTTCTTAAGATCCGCCAACCCGATTTCTTCATGTTTTAACGGACCCAACTGTAAAAGCCTCCATTTTGACAGTTGTTTGTTAGACTGTCTGAAATTTCGGATACGGGTTCGGATATGTGGTGTTGGACTTGGGTGAGAATGGAATTGGTTACGGGTTCGGGTTTGGGTTCGGTACCCGTTGAATTCGGATACTGAAGTGCTGCTACGAGCGCTGCTGCTTCTGCTTGTAGCAGCACTAACGGGTTCGGATATTGAAACGGATATAGACCTGGTGAATAAAAATTCATCGGGTCGGGTAATGAACCGGGAGGGTAAAGTAACCGAATGTCTTAACGGAAGGATTTGACCCTGGAAAAAAAGCTCGTCAGCGCTTGAAATATTATTATTAGTAGGCTGACTTGAGCTTGGGCTGATGGAGCTGAATGCGAATTCGGGTTCTGGCTCGTCAAACAAACATCGTTGTGGATTACTTTGTTTCGGATGGTCGGGTTCGTTGGTGGGAAGATCACATAGAGATATTGCTTCAACGTCGTCGTTTTGGGATTTGGGTTGTTGGGTTTTTTGGATTCGAACCCAGTTTTCGACTGACATTTGTTCCTGTGAATGTTGTTCCATTAATGGTTGTGTTTTGAGTGTGTAGAATTGTGGGATGTAACAAGGAGAGAGATGGAGGCAGATATATTTGAAATGAAGTGGGGAGGAAAAGAAAAGGAGACCAATAGGAAAGGAAGATGGTGAATGAATTGTTTTTTTTCTTAAGTTAAATCCATGGAAACCATTATACCACTCTTCCAAAATGAAATTCTATACTAACGTAGCGTTTGGTACACAAAAATGAGAAGCGGAAAGAAATGGAGCATTATGATGGAATGAAAAAAAGGTGTTTGGTTGATCAAGTTAATAGAATCATCCATTACCTCCTCCATTCCATTCCCTCTAAAAACTCTCAAATTCATTCCATTTAACCCCCCCTGTTTTTTTTTTTATATATTCCTTCTGTCACCCTTCATCACCACTGACCCCCACCACCACCCACCTCTACCACAAATACCTATCGCCACCACCATCGACCATCGCCACCGTCGCCAACCATCGACCGTCGCCACTCACCGACCACCGCCGCCACTCTCCGTCAACGACCACCGCCACCCACCAACTACCGCCATCAATGACCACCACCACCACCACCATCACCGTCGACCACCGCCACCTTCACCACCTACCACCAAGCACCGACTGCTGCCACCAACATTCTCCGTCATTAGCCATCGCCACTCACCGACCACCATTGCCGCCGCCGCCACTCACTGTCGTCGTCTCTCCATGTCGTAACCCACCGCCATCAACCACCACCGCCGTCACCGCTACTATGACCACCAGACGTCACCACCCACCACCATCGACCACCATCGACCACCGTCACCCATCATCGTCGCCGCCACTAACAACCACTACCACCACCGTCGTCGGGGCTACCGCCAAATCCGACACCACCGACCACCGTCACTCACCGACCACTACTACCTCTACCACCACCAACCACTATCGCCAGCACTCTGCCAACAACCATCGCCACCACTCACCACAGCCAATTTTATTCCTTTATCTTTTACTTCATACTAAACATTACAAAGTAATGATTCATTATATTCTTACGTGTAACCAAATAAGACCATATTCCTTTGTCTATTCCATTACCTTCTCCATTCCATTCCCTCGTCTATTTCATTACCCCAATACCTAACAGACCCTAATAAAAGGCAAAATAACACTTATCAAATTAAGGGAATTGGGGCGCCACCAGAAATGGTCTAGTCGTTGGTGCTGACGTGCTGGTTGAAATCGGCCAACACACGGTCCCAGAATCCCACCGGGTGAGAGCTCGAGCCTGAGGCCTTGAGCATTGTTGTAGAACCGGGTCGTTTGTGGCGTCTTTGTAGCACACCACCAACACCATCTCTTCTTCCACGGTCCAACGAGTCATCTTTGTGTGTGTTTGTTTGTTTATACGGTGGTAAATGTGAGTTTTAACTCCACGGTTTGTTGTGTTTATATACAAAGTTTCGAACGGTTGATTGTATTCAATTTACTGACCGTTTGGTGGAACAGTTTCATTGTATTGAATTTGATTGATGGTTTCCAAAGGTAAAAATTGAATTTTTACTGACCGTTTGGTGGTGGGACGGTTGTAATAGTGTGAGTAATTAATATAAACCTTTAAACCGTGTGAAATTGAAAAAAATTAGTAAAATTACAAAAAATAAATAAAAGAATCAGTGGAGTGTTGCCTCCAAAAAAATGTTTCAGTGAACTAAATTAGTGAAGTGATGTGACAGTGCATAATTAATTAAAATCAGTGAAAAATAAAAAACCTCCTAGTAGCACCCCTTCCCCCCTAACGGTGTGATTGGGTCCAATTAATAAAATCTTTAAAGTTAAGGTATTGCCCCGTTAAGTTAAAAGATTTCATCCCGTCATGTCGGATTTAATGTAATTTAAACCATTAAAAAACACAATCATCTTGACAATAAATATACTTCGTTCCAGATAATTATACTTTTTGATATTGACATTTGGTTCTAAAAACACTCAACAATTTAATAGAAAGTGTTACATAGTAGGGTTGGGTGGTGCAAAGGCGCCATCCCTTGCCACCTCAGCTCTTTCTTAAAAAATGGTGCTCTTCTCCTATTTCTTTTGCGTCGTTAGAGAGTGCTATTTACCAATTGTGAGCGGAATAATAAGCGTTTATGGGTGATCTGGTGAGACCCTTTTAAATCAACCAATCATCTTTTTCTTTTTCTTTTTCCTTTTCTCTTTTTTCTAATTAAATGGGCATTATTCTATTTCCGGGTATTATTGGAAGAAGTGAATAAATATCCCTTTTGACGTGACACATACATGACACCGAGTGTAACACTCTGAAATTTTTTATTTATCATAATTATTGTTTAAATGAATAATAGGATGTTTACTAACCGAATACATGACGAGGAAATATTAGTATTTCCACCTTGGCATAAATAATTGGGTTAACTCCGTTAGTAAAGATGGCCTAGATACACATATAATGTTAACTTGGTTAGTAGGGTTAACCAAAACAAACATGTGAGGAAACTTAGAAAGGACTAGTTGTGTCTAAATCCCAAAGTTTGCATTTGATAAAAAAAAAAGAAAAATATAAAGAAATGATCTCCAAATATCACCAAACACACACACACACACAAGAACTAATCACCAATTCTAGCTAAATCCAACCAAGAATCAAGGTGTTAGCCCCTGCATTTGCCAAATTTTGATCATCTAAGACCTTGAACACACCTAGGTAACTTTGAATTCGTTTGAATTGATGTATTTTGGTCTATGTGTTGATGGTGAAAATTCTAGGGTTTATGATTCTTATAAATTGATGGTTGGGAAAGGTGTCTCTAGTACAAGAGAGCCTTAAAATGAAATAATCTCAAAGGAAATCATGATAATATAAACCTAGATGATAAAATCCTTGATGTTCATGGTATGAACTTGATGTGTTTTATATGTTGTAAGTGAAACCTAAGATTCTTGGTAATATTGTGTGTGCTTTAAAGCTTAAATTGTGAAAGTTGATGAATTAGGTGTTAATTATATGAAAAAAACCTTGAAATTGAAATGGGAATGAATCCTTGTGGTCTAGATGGCCAATAAATGATGTTCGTAAAATTCCGCCTACCAAGTGTTTTATAAAACGCCACAATGAAACTCGATTTCATTTAAACATAGATATAGTATAGGTATACTTGACAAACTCGTATGATTGTTTGAAATCGCGTTTAATAACAAATACCTAAATATCTATGTGGACTACATAATCTAGATACTAAGCAAGAGGCGTCGGGAAGCCACACGGCATGGACTTGAAGTTTAAGGGTCACGAGTAAGGTAAGTCATAACTATGACTTTATAAATATATGCGTACTTTGAAATTATACTATTGGGTGTGTCGTAGGAATTGAAATGCTATTGTGATTCCCAAGAGGCATATAATTCATAAATAAAATCGTGTCACACGTCACACGGAGGGGTGAGTAAGACCAAGAGAAATTGGTGGCCATAGACACGAAGCATTGCCATAACGGTAGAGCGGCTTGGACGGATACACACCTTTCCAAGTCAAGGCTTGATTAGTCGTGTGTAAATCACCACTATAAAATTGGGGATCACAAGAGGTCATGTTTCAAAGGTGAGAAATTATTACGATATGAATGTGCAATAGTTTAGATAATTAAACGCATTCTTTGTTAATCCTAGCATGTTAGTATGTATACGTTACATGATAATGGGTTGGATAAACTAATTGATATGTTCTTGAAATCTTAAAATTTCTCAAATGCATGATTCTAACTTGTCTTGATCTTAATGGGACGGATAGATTGATTAAATAATAAACATGGTTCTGGTGATAGAAACCAAACAAGGAAATAGACATGGGATATAGTGCCTTATAAACATGTAATTCGATCCATAAAAGAGACCCCTAGAGGCACGATAAATGTTTTGAAGTCTTAATAATGTTTAGCTAGGTGCAGGGCAAAGAGGGCAAAAATTTGGCTAAGTATGAAACCTGGAAATTTAACAAGTTTCTAGAAAAATTGAGGCGTGGCGCCACTCGATGGGGTGGGGTTAGCCGCCGCGTGACGCAAAGGAGTCTGTGGCGCCACGCGGTGGGATGGGGTTCCCCCACCGCGTGACGTGACGAAGTCCAGAAGCATTATTTTTATTTTATTTTTTATTTCGATCCAATCCAATCCTATTATTGTTTAACGAGTTATGTGTCTTATAAAGCCCTAGGTATGAAGGTGTTAGGGGCCGGAGGATGATCACTTTTGGACCAAGAACTGAACGCCCCGTTAAATATTTAAAACTTTGAAACTATAGTGTTTAAATTTTGGCAATGTTTGGGTTGAACTAACTTTTGTAAATCTTAATCTCATCACTATCTAGTCTTAGAATGTTTATATGTTAAAACTCCTCAATTCTTGTTATAACATGATTGGTTGTAAACTTCCCAAAACATGTTTGTATGTTTATATTATAATATTTAATTAACATGTTTAATGGACGGGGTCATTAACTGAGGTGGCGAAATGAAACCCATAGAGGCTCAATCCCCCACCATCCAGCGAAGTATTTTAAGATGTTTGTATCATCGATAACTACATTCATCTTTTTTATGGTGGAGTCACTGGAGTCTATAAATTGTTTGTAGAATTATTTTAACAACGTGTATGCATAAATAAGCATGTTCACACTTGCAATTTATTTTCAAAGAATCTTGGCTACGATATAGGCTGAACGATGAATACGACTCCTCTATATTTTAAGATACAAAGGTAAAATTAGAAAGGTATTATTTATAACCAATAGTTGATTATTGTGTATATTACCTAGGTTTGAATAAACATTGAGAAAGAAAATATCAGTAAGATACTTGATTACCGCTGTGAACTTCGATCAAAATATAATCTGAGCAACTATCGAACTAAAATCACTGATCCCTGGTATAACAACAATGCAAAACAAAAACCGTCAACCTCACCATGGGAAGAGAGGTCTTCATGTGAGCATCCTCAGACTTGAGAATAAGTATTTGTTCTTTGAAAGATAAAGTTGGAGTAATTAAAAGTATGAGTAAGGTTATTAAAAATGAATGAATGTGTTACCCTCATCGTGAGGTATTCATATTGGCGAAATTAGTGTTTGCATCAATATTAAAGCGCATCGAGTCCATAAAAAGACATATATGTTATGATTCTTATTTGTGGATTGTAAACATTCCTTTTGTCATGTTGTGCCTTTCAGTCACGTACGTGCAATTGAATTCGGTTCTTATTTGACCCGAACATGTTGAATATGATTCCAAATTCAGGTGAAGTTATGTTCAAGTTACATAAAATACAAATTGGTTAGATGATGCCGACCCGTCTATTAAAACATAACACAATGTTATCCCTAACATCTTAATAAATTATTTTATCCAACAGTTCCTACTTTTCCTCACAGTTATCCATATATTTATTTTGTTATGGGGACGGGGCGCTTACCGATTTGGTCGCGGGTACCCCACTACCAGCACGGTAACATCGTCGCCACCGGTGTTGGTAGGGTCCCGTGGACCAAATTCTGGTTCTATTTAACGCACGGTAAGCAAAACACGGTTAGTGGTTTTGTGTGTGGGGTTTTTTGTTTTTTATGGGTTGGCTAGTTCAGGGTAGTGCTGCCTCCAAAAAAGTGTTTCAGTGAAATGAATCAGTAAAGTGATGTGGTAGTGTAGGATTGGTGTAAATCAGTGAAGTTGAAGATGATTCAGTGGAGTACCCCGTCCTGGCGTCCTCCCTACCTAACTTTTTAAGTTAACACTAGCAGGAACCCGCGCGTTGCGGCGGGGCTGCATTGTGTTTGGCTGTTGCTTTTGGTCAATCAGGTTGTTGATGTTGTACATTATACAAACACACTGATAATGTGTAATATATGATCGAAGGGCGTACAATTTTAATAGAAAGTAGGTGTAGATGTTGTAGTAGAATAACACGTTAAGTTTGTAAGAAATATCATGCGGTGTAAAATTAACCACAATTTGAAACAATAGATGACACCATAGAGTTTTCTAAATACAAAAAACATAAGTGAAAAATAATAATCAAAAGAAATACTCCTGAACACAATATATGTAAGATAAGTCCTTTGATAATGAAAGCACGTATGGAAATATAAAGCGATGCAGGAGAATACTGAAAACTTGAAGAAGAAGAAGAAGAAGACAAGATGTCAGTCTCTGGTAAAAAGAAGTAGCTAAATACAATAATGAAGCCATAATAATAAAGAATGGCATGTGGGATGGGTTTGTCATCCCGTGGTACTAACTGGTCGATTTTTTAGTATATTCCCTAATAATATACGTCATTTCTCATGTTGGCGATTGTTTTGTCTAATGAGACACTCATAGATGTGAAGGAGAAGTCTGTGTTGTATGCGCGGATCAAAGAAACCACCACATTTGATCAAAGAAACCATGATATTACTCTTGATTAATACAATAACCATGATGTGAAGGAGAAGTCATCATGTATTCTTATTTGACAATTATTTTAATTGTGCTAATTACCGAGTCAGTCACGAATGGGACTATGCCTCTCTCTTTTATTTGAGTTTGAATATGTTAGTCAAATTTTTATGTATTATTTTTAGTATATTAATAGTTGTACTTTTAAACTAAAAGTTATCATGTATTCCTGTTTGACAATTATTTTGGTTTTCCTAATGACCTAGTCAGTCATGAATGGGACGATGCCTATTTCTTTTATTTGAGTTTGAATATGTTAGTCAAATTTTTATGTATTATTTTTAGTATAAGTTAATAAGTTTTTTACAAGCTTTTATAAAATAGTATTGCATTATAAATATAACTGCTAGATGTAATATAATAGTAACACTACATTATTGTTTATCATTTATTACGCTACATTATTAAATGCTAAAATATGGAGGGACAATATTGTAAATGAGAAATTATTTATGCATTAACACTTGTACCAAATGCAAAAACAACGTTTTTATGTGTCTTAAAATTAAATGAAAATTACTATCTTGCCCATCCAGAACCCATTATATATAAGTATATAAGTATAGATATATGATAAATAAATTTAGTTTATTAATAAACTATTACAAAACCTAAACACATCACAAATTAATAGTACATCGTTTTTGTATAAGAATCGGCAAAGCTTCATTACGGTTGTTGAAAGATGTTTATTAATTCGAACACGAAGGTCCTTACATGTTCTTGTATTAATAAAATACTTTATTTAACTATAGTAAAAATTTATTATTGCATTTGTTCTTAAACCTAAAAGATGTATAAAGTATAACGGCGGTGGACATCCATGTGATTGATGGTTGCATCCCCCGCTCTCATCATGTGAAGCCGGTGATTACTCTTGTGGTTTTCTATTTGTAAAGTTAGAAAAAATTTAATCGAAAGAATATGTATTTTTGTATTTACTTTTTTCAACTTTAGATGGAAAATGCAAACTTTATTTATAGATGATTAGATGTCTATATAACTGTAAATTAACTAAATCGGTTAGTGATTAGTATGACAACTTTTCTTTTACTTTTAGCGTATTTAACATGTCACACTAATAAACCTTTCACATTACTTTATTTTTCAATCATTTCTACTACATTTTTTTTCATATCTTTTTTTTTTTAATTAGATCTCACTTTTGGATGTATGCATTTATTTATCTAATAAGTTATTGCAAAACATAACACATCACATAACTAAAACATAAACAGGAGTTAATTTTGTGGATAGATGTCACTTGTGGACTTGTCCTATGGTTATATTGCAAAGTTATTACTTAGTTGTTAGAAATCATGCAATTAGTTATAATTGCTGGTTCACGAGTCGTTTTCATATATCTAGTGTTTTTGATGACCGCCGCATATCGCTTCCACCCTCTTGACAACGAATTTCCCGTCATCGTCTGTATGCTATAACGATGGCTAACATACCCGAAGTCGAGGGGTAAATAGGAAAATTCCAGATGGGTAATTGGGCAAACATTCAAGTTTGAGTTTAGTTATAAAAGTTTTTCGCGGGAATGAGATACATATTCTATTAGGTAATACCTGGCTATTAACCGAGATATACATATTTGTCTACCTTATCCACACCTGTAAATGTTTTCGTTTTACTTTTATTTAGTAATGGAGTAATCTGCCAAATCCACTAATCTTTAGTTTTAAGAATATGATTTTCTTGAGTAATTTATTATATATAAATTAAAATAATAAGATTTATTTAAAAATTCCGACGCAAATTTACAATAAACTATTAGGTATACATAACATGATGGGTACCAGACCAGATACGTGACACAATTTTTTTACAGTCGGTATGAAAATAGGTTTACCCAAGCCTTAATACCCGTCTCAAATATGTCCCCCAATCAAAAAGTGATATCCCTCTCACATGACAAAGCCAATAGAAAGCACCTCCAATTTGTCTATGAAATTAGGGAGAGATGGGTATTCACCACAGAAAACACCATAGCCTAGTGCCACGTTGGCTACCCAATAACTACCAGCCGGGATGTCACACCCCAACCGATGGCGGAATACATCGAGGCGCAACTTGTGATAGATTATTCAAAGACTTCATAACACTAAATTGTGACAATAGATTAAAATAGATTTCATTCGTATCTAAGATTCAACAAATATACAATTTGTTCATGAGAAAAAAATACATTAACTCAGACATGAAGTAAAATAAAGATTGTTTCTTTTGTTTCTAAGGCCAAATCCTAAGTGATGTTTCTTGTATCATCTCATCAAGCTTTTCCTGCAACATGTATAAAATATCCGTCAACACATAAAGCATTGGTGAGCATACTAGTTTGTAGTCTAAGCATATAGTATAAGTATAGTCTTACTCGAATCATCATGTTATAAGCATATGCATGTAGAACCATACAAAAGGCAACAACACTTGATAACACAAAAGACTTTAAACTTATCATGACCCATAAAGGGGGCGGCGTGTCAACCTATAGCGCTATACATGTAAGGTGGGTTGTTTGCTAATAGAACAATTGTATGTTAGAATTTAGAATTCTAGCATGGCATAGCATACAAGCATTTAGATTGAGCGTAGTAGTTTTTAGAGTATGAAATCATTTGAGTTTTGATAGTGATACATGTTGAGCCCCAAAGAATAAAGAATAAAAGGGGGACAAGTATGAACTCACCTGAAATTCACCGTGTAGGCACTAGCAAAACAAAAGTCTGAACTTGAATAAATTGGACATCTTGTATCCTATTACAAATAAATGATGCTTAAATTCTAATGCAAATAAGCGTGTTTCGTTTCTTAGTTGTAAAGATAGTTGATTCAACTACCTAGACTCGTATTGTAAACAATACATGTCTTAATGTGTATAACTTAACGAACCGATATGTGTGTATGTATTGTTATAATAAATATATACATTAACGAACTATTCGAAAATTTTGTCTTGAAACCAGTTGCAAAAGAACCATTTTGGAAAATGAGATTAATGTTCACGTAATTTGACTCGATTGTTAAGTAGTTTCTTAGTCCAATAATATACATATATTTATATGCATTTTTTTTTAAACAAAGATTGTAGTTATTTTATATCTGTAATATAAAATCCATAACATCCTCATGCTACATAAATGTATTAATGATACACCTTTCCTTTATTTTTAGTTTAGAGAAAATATATATACAAATTCGTATTCATCTTATGAAAGAAAATAATTTATTATAGTTTGTTAACAAGAGGAAATCACAAGTTCTTTTAGATCATGTCTGGCAATGACCCACCAAAATATATATAAAATTATATTATAAAATAAAAATGTTTGATGTCCATGGGTTTGAGTCTAAGACATGTGTGCTAGCAGACAAAATGCAACCAATGGGCTAGTCTCTTGCATTTGCTATTTATAAACAGAAACTTTTACGTGAGTGTGTGTGTATATATATATACTTGGTTTAGAACATCATCTCCCTCAAGTTGAACCCTACGACATACCAAGTTTTAACTTCAGAAAATTCTTATTCTGTGTCTCATATTAACTAACAAATATCAAGGATTTAAATTTACATATCAAGATGAGTAAAATGATAATATTTTTACCTCGAGTTGGTACTTGTTTCAACGGTAGAGGAGCTTAACTCGAAACGAGAACGAACCGACCGGAACCAAGGACTGGACAACAACCCCAAGATAACCATACTCGAAGCCCAGGCCTGTCGTGTCTTTCAACCAGCGCCGCCACCACCATTGATTGTGGTGGTCGGCGGCTCTAGTTATGTAGTTACCGGATGATCCAATTTATAAAATGGTGAAGGTTTTGAGTGCGATTGGTTTCGGTTTCAAGTGGGTGTAAACAAAACGTTTTTAACAGTTAAATTAATCACTCGGCTCTGGTTTTAACGCGTGGGGAAGCATAGGGACGTGCGCTGGGTCTTGGAGAGCTGCGCATGGGTTCACTTTGAAGTGTTCGATGATTTTTATTATTATTATATCTCAATATAAAAAAGATAAATAAATGAATAACTAAACAAAGCAAGAGGAATGGTCAAAATGGTTTGCTTTGTATTTTTGGTCTCGAGGATAGACATACACATTTCTTGTGTTTTGTGATTTTGTTTCTTTTCATTAATGACTTTTATTACTATTATTATTATTATTATTATTGTTTGTATTTTGGTTTGTTTAACACCTAAACAATAATTCGTATTATTAAAGACTGATATGGAAAAAGGTGACGCTTAATATCTAATCGATTTTAAACATACAATAGATCCGTTTATGGATATCACTTATCGACAATTTAGCATATTTTATTTATCAATGTTTTATTATTATTTACAAAATTTATAATAAAAAAAGAGGTTAAATAATCTAAGTTATTTAGCGAATAAGAATGTGGTCTCGTTAGCATATTTTGCTAAGTTATTTAGCAAAAGTTATTGTTGTCAATGAGTATGAAGGAAAAAAAATAGTTATATGAATATATCAGTTTAAATAAACATTTTACAAAATAGCTGGGCGTTACAGTCTCCCCTACTTTAAGAAATTTCGTCCTCGAAATTTATTTAGAAATGACTGTTAAGTATGGTTGCGAACTCATGGAAGGGTGGAGTTTGGGGGTTTATAGCGTTCGCTGTCGAGTTTTGTTGAGTAGTAAGCTTTTGTGTAATAAAGGTGTTTTAGTTGTGTTTTACATGGTATATGACTTATTAGACTTAGACTTAGGGCAGGGCTTATTGAAATTATTAGTTGACTAGAGTTGGTCATTGGTTCGACCCTCAGTCGCGTCTTTGAAACACCATTAGTGTTTATATATAGGGTGTACCGCAGCTAACCCACCACACCATTGGTATTTCGAACTCGTACTGAGCATCTACCAACAACTCTAAATAGAATTTCATCTCACCTTAACGTACCTGTAAATTCATGATTACGTTCCGGACCGCAATCGTCAATTTACCTTACATTAGGGTGTTATGTCTTTCTATGACACTAATTCGAAACAAAACGATGGATATGACATAAATGTGTCCTAACTCTAAGAGATAGTCATTATATTTGTGAAACGAACACGTTGATATGTGACGACTTGATAACGTAATGATGATGTATACAGGTAGACAAGCAAGTATTATTAACGAAACAAAGCGCATGTATATGAATATAAGCATGGATGAATTTAGGTATGGGCTACAACCAAAACTGTTTGTATGGTAGGCTACATCCCACGAGATGTATTCCTATAATTGTTGTAAGTGTAATCCACGAACTAATGTTTATGCATTTATTGAAATAGAAAGGAATCATTTACTTTTCCCAAGCTTAAAGAAGATTCAACATGAGTACTAGAATCTTTTGATTTTCAGGTATAAGCGAGTTCGAATTTGTGGATGGAATGTTTTTATGGCGATTTATATGCAATGAGTGAAAAATTAAGTTTATAGAATGTTACAAGTATTATAGAATATTCATTTTCAATATCAAGGGAAATCTAGTCTTACGCATAATTAAGTCTTAGGTTTCATAGATAAACAAGTTTCATGTATGATCAAGTTTGCAAGTATCAGGCATCATAGTTTATGAGAAGATGTTTATGTATCAAAACGTATCAAGTAATGTATTATAAGTATAATTGTATCTTAGAAGGTGTAACTAGTATAAATTCAACTGCTAAGTAGGGATAACGGCCTCTCCTAGTCGTTGAGTGGAAGTATGTATTAAAGTGAAAGTGTATTCGTAAGAGTATCAAGATGCGAAGGTGAATGTATAGGTAGACGTAGTTGTGATTGTATCATTCAAAGATAAAGGTTTATGGACAATCAGGATGGAAAGTAATGTTTGAGTTTATTGAAACTGAAATAGTCATCCCTTTGGCATGGGTAATTAAGGAGTAACTATGTTTTGTAGGAGATGGAGGTGTAGAATGTGTTGGAGAATATTAACAATATGTAAATAAGTGATTGTAGAAATGTAGGACACATATCGTAAGTGAATGATGGACGATAAGGAAATTTTGATATTGGAAAAATGAAGTTTTTGGTCGAATTTCGTAAGGAATGATGTATATGGAATATAGTTGAAATTTAAACCTTGGTTGTGGAATGAAAATGTTGTTGGTAAATAGTTTAGCTCATTAAGCTTGCAAATATGTAGATATGTGGGTATAGACTAGTTGGCATGAAATTAAGTTTATGAAAACGATTAGTTTTACAAAATAAGAATTAATAATTTATAGACATTTGCTTATGAAAAAGCTTATGATTTTATTACAACCCATATATGAGAAGGTCAAGTTTCATATGTTATTAAAAATTTTCAATTGTAAACCAGGTATGAACTAGGTAAATAAAAGGACTTCATGTTTCATGAAAGAAGAATTCACGTTCGCAAATATTTTTTTTTTTGTATTACGAAATCATGCATAACGAAAATAATTGTGTACCTGTTTTGAATCAGTTTGTTTTTGGAAAATACAGGAAAGGTTTAGAACGGTAACAAGAAAATACGAAAGATAATGGAATCATAAGGTATATGTAAATATTTGTTAAAAATTTTGAGTTTGATGCGAAAAGGACCATATGATTTGGATAAAATATGTCATAAGTAGGATAATGTAAAATAATAATTGGTATTATGCGTTTCTGTAAATTAGACGTTAACGAATGTTAGAAGGTATAAAGTAATAATTGAAGTATTAATTTGTTTTTTTTAAAAAAATTAATTTGGTATAACGTAACGTACACCAGAACAGAACGTGGAGTATGATAATATGAATAAAAATACATGTTGTTAGAGGTGTTCCAGAAATGTCTGCGATCGAGTAAATAGCTCTACGAACGAATGGATTGGACGGTTTTGATGCATGATGCTGAATATTTATAATACTCAAAAATATTTAGTTGATGTTTTATTTGAACACAATGTCATAAATGTGAAAAATTTGGTTTGTTTAAAATATAACTTTTTATAGAATCGATTGCCAATCGATGTATAAGGTTGGAAAAACTTTGTAGAGTGCATAATTGAAAAATACTCGCTAATAAAACGCTTTAATGTGAAACCAAATTTATTATGAAATATTTGATTAAAATATTTGAGGATATTAAATATTTTCAGAAATGATGATGTTTACCGATGCTTTTGAGAATTTCAAAACTAGGATTAGGTAGGAGTGTGAGAGGTTTAAGTAACTCAGTTTATAAAATGGACTTGAAGTAGGTTGTAAGACGTGGAAGAGTTACAAGGGTTGGATCGTTCCGGAGTGGAACTACGACTAACCGAAATAGTCGCAAATTCTTTTGAGTTTGGGAATCATGCTTTGGCCTAATAGGTGGAAATACTCTCGCCGAAACTTTCGGTTAACGGTATTCACCCTTCCAGTTACTACATGTCCCTTATCAATCGAAAGTTTGAGACTTTGGAGAGATTGAAAAATTCGAGGAATGGAACTAATCACCAAGGTAAAGGGAATCACTCCTAGCTTGATGATAAAGTTGCTATGATAAGGTATAGGAGTGAAGCGCTACCAAGATAAAGGAATTCACTCTTAACTTGGTAGTAGAGCTTCTACAAAATGAAGGAATATATGAAACTAGTCACCAAGATGTGGATATCACTCCTAACTTGGTGATATCGTCTTTGAAGTGTGGATTAGTACTTATCCATAGAGTAAAGGAAGTTAATCCTAACTCTTTGGTAAGGTTTCACTAGAATGAGATGAGTGAATTTGTCATCAAGGTAAGGAAATCACTCCTATCTCGATGGTGAAATTTCAAAAATTTAAAAGGAATGAAACGGATTGAAAGTTGTCACCAAAGTAAGGGTTTCACGCCTATTTTAGTGAGTTTCTTTCATTTGTGAAATACGAGTGTCTTCGTATTGGAGTATACGTTGCCTTAGGAAAGGCATGCATCTTTAAGGTTTATGAAATTGATAAGAAGCAAGTAGGAATATCAAGTGTTTCAAGCATGTAAAAGGAGTAGTCTAATAAAGGTTCCTAACTATAGACTAGGTCAATCATGACAATTTTCCTAATTCCCTATAGTTATGGCTCTGATACCAATCTGTCACACCCCAACCGATGGCGGAATACATCGAGGCGCAACTTGTGATAGATTGTTCAAAGACTTCATAACACTAAATTGTGACAATAGATTAAAATAGATTTCATTCGTATCTAAGATTCAACAAATATACAATTTGTTCATGAGAAAAAAATACATTAACTCAGACATGAAGTAAAATAAAGATTGTTTCTTTTGTTTCTAAGGCCAAATCCTAAGTGATGTTTCTTGTATCATCTCATCAAGCTTTTCCTGCAACATGTATAAAATATCCGTCAACACATAAAGCATTGGTGAGCATACTAGTTTGTAGTCTAAGCATATAGTATAAGTATAGTCTTACTCGAATCATCATGTTATAAGCATATGCATGTAGAACCATACAAAAGGCAACAACACTTGATAACACAAAAGACTTTAAACTTATCATGACCCATAAAGGGGGCGGCGTGTCAACCTATAGCGCTATACATGTAAGGTGGGTTGTTTGCTAATAGAACAATTGTATGTTAGAATTTAGAATTCTAGCATGGCATAGCATACAAGCATTTAGATTGAGCGTAGTAGTTTTTAGAGTATGAAATCATTTGAGTTTTGATAGTGATACATGTTGAGCCCCAAAGAATAAAGAATAAAAGGGGGACAAGTATGAACTCACCTGAAATTCACCGTGTAGGCACTAGCAAAACAAAAGTCTGAACTTGAATAAATTGGACATCTTGTATCCTATTACAAATAAATGATGCTTAAATTCTAATGCAAATAAGCGTGTTTCGTTTCTTAGTTGTAAAGATAGTTGATTCAACTACCTAGACTCGTATTGTAAACAATACATGTCTTAATGTGTATAACTTAACGAACCGATATGTGTGTATGTATTGTTATAATAAATATATACATTAACGAACTATTCGAAAATTTTGTCTTGAAACCAGTTGCAAAAGAACCATTTTGGAAAATGAGATTAATGTTCACGTAATTTGACTCGATTGTTAAGTAGTTTTCTTAGTCCAATAATATACATATATTTATATGCATTTTTTTTTAAACAAAGATTGTAGTTATTTTATATCTGTAATATAAAATCCATAACATCCTCATGCTACATAAATGTATTAATGATACACCTTTCCTTTATTTTTAGTTTAGAGAAAATATATATACAAATTCGTATTCATCTTATGAAAGAAAATAATTTATTATAGTTTGTTAACAAGAGGAAATCACAAGTTCTTTTAGATCATGTCTGGCAATGACCCACCAAAATATATATAAAATTATATTATAAAATAAAAATGTTTGATGTCCATGGGTTTGAGTCTAAGACATGTGTGCTAGCAGACAAAATGCAACCAATGGGCTAGTCTCTTGCATTTGCTATTTATAAACAGAAACTTTTACGTGAGTGTGTGTGTATATATATACTTGGTTTAGAACATCATCTCCCTCAAGTTGAACCCTACGACATACCAAGTTTTAACTTCAGAAAATTCTTATTCTGTGTCTCATATTAACTAACAAATATCAAGGATTTAAATTTACATATCAAGATGAGTAAAATGATAATATTTTTACCTCGAGTTGGTACTTGTTTCAACGGTAGAGGAGCTTAACTCGAAACGAGAACGAACCGACCGGAACCAAGGACTGGACAACAACCCCAAGATAACCATACTCGAAGCCCAGGCCTGTCGTGTCTTTCAACCAGCGCCGCCACCACCATTGATTGTGGTGGTCGGCCGGCTCTAGTTATGTAGTTACCGGATGATCCAATTTATAAAATGGTGAAGGTTTTGAGTGCGATTGGTTTCGGTTTCAAGTGGGTGTAAACAAAACGTTTTTAACAGTTAAATTAATCACTCGGCTCTGGTTTTAACGCGTGGGGAAGCATAGGGACGTGCGCTGGGTCTTGGAGAGCTGCGCATGGGTTCACTTTGAAGTGTTCGATGATTTTTATTATTATTATATCTCAATATAAAAAAGATAAATAAATGAATAACTAAACAAAGCAAGAGGAATGGTCAAAATGGTTTGCTTTGTATTTTTGGTCTCGAGGATAGACATACACATTTCTTGTGTTTTGTGATTTTGTTTCTTTTCATTAATGACTTTTATTACTATTATTATTATTATTATTATTATTGTTTGTATTTTGGTTTGTTTAACACCTAAACAATAATTCGTATTATTAAAGACTGATATGGAAAAAGGTGACGCTTAATATCTAATCGATTTTAAACATACAATAGATCCGTTTATGGATATCACTTATCGACAATTTAGCATATTTTATTTATCAATGTTTTATTATTATTTACAAAATTTATAATAAAAAAAGAGGTTAAATAATCTAAGTTATTTAGCGAATAAGAATGTGGTCTCGTTAGCATATTTTGCTAAGTTATTTAGCAAAAGTTATTGTTGTCAATGAGTATGAAGGAAAAAAAATAGTTATATGAATATATCAGTTTAAATAAACATTTTACAAAATAGCTGGGCGTTACAGTCTCCCCTACTTTAAGAAATTTCGTCCTCGAAATTTATTTAGAAATGACTGTTAAGTATGGTTGCGAACTCATGGAAGGGTGGAGTTTGGGGGTTTATAGCGTTCGCTGTCGAGTTTTGTTGAGTAGTAAGCTTTTGTGTAATAAAGGTGTTTTAGTTGTGTTTTACATGGTATATGACTTATTAGACTTAGACTTAGGGCAGGGCTTATTGAAATTATTAGTTGACTAGAGTTGGTCATTGGTTCGACCCTCAGTCGCGTCTTTGAAACACCATTAGTGTTTATATATAGGGTGTACCGCAGCTAACCCACCACACCATTGGTATTTCGAACTCGTACTGAGCATCTACCAACAACTCTAAATAGAATTTCATCTCACCTTAACGTACCTGTAAATTCATGATTACGTTCCGGACCGCAATCGTCAATTTACCTTACATTAGGGTGTTATGTCTTTCTATGACACTAATTCGAAACAAAACGATGGATATGACATAAATGTGTCCTAACTCTAAGAGATAGTCATTATATTTGTGAAACGAACACGTTGATATGTGACGACTTGATAACGTAATGATGATGTATACAGGTAGACAAGCAAGTATTATTAACGAAACAAAGCGCATGTATATGAATATAAGCATGGATGAATTTAGGTATGGGCTACAACCAAAACTGTTTGTATGGTAGGCTACATCCCACGAGATGTATTCCTATAATTGTTGTAAGTGTAATCCACGAACTAATGTTTATGCATTTATTGAAATAGAAAGGAATCATTTACTTTTCCCAAGCTTAAAGAAGATTCAACATGAGTACTAGAATCTTTTGATTTTCAGGTATAAGCGAGTTCGAATTTGTGGATGGAATGTTTTTATGGCGATTTATATGCAATGAGTGAAAAATTAAGTTTATAGAATGTTACAAGTATTATAGAATATTCATTTTCAATATCAAGGGAAATCTAGTCTTACGCATAATTAAGTCTTAGGTTTCATAGATAAACAAGTTTCATGTATGATCAAGTGGTTTTGTGTGTGGGGTTTTTTGTTTTTTATGGGTTGGCTAGTTCAGGGTAGTGCTGCCTCCAAAAAAGTGTTTCAGTGAAATGAATCAGTAAAGTGATGTGGTAGTGTAGGATTGGTGTAAATCAGTGAAGTTGAAGATGATTCAGTGGAGTACCCCGTCCTGGCGTCCTCCCTACCTAACTTTTTAAGTTAACACTAGCAGGAACCCGCGCGTTGCGGCGGGGCTGCATTGTGTTTGGCTGTTGCTTTTGGTCAATCAGGTTGTTGATGTTGTACATTATACAAACACACTGATAATGTGTAATATATGATCGAAGGGCGTACAATTTTAATAGAAAGTAGGTGTAGATGTTGTAGTAGAATAACACGTTAAGTTTGTAAGAAATATCATGCGGTGTAAAATTAACCACAATTTGAAACAATAGATGACACCATAGAGTTTTCTAAATACAAAAAACATAAGTGAAAAATAATAATCAAAAGAAATACTCCTGAACACAATATATGTAAGATAAGTCCTTTGATAATGAAAGCACGTATGGAAATATAAAGCGATGCAGGAGAATACTGAAAACTTGAAGAAGAAGAAGAAGAAGACAAGATGTCAGTCTCTGGTAAAAAGAAGTAGCTAAATACAATAATGAAGCCATAATAATAAAGAATGGCATGTGGGATGGGTTTGTCATCCCGTGGTACTAACTGGTCGATTTTTTAGTATATTCCCTAATAATATACGTCATTTCTCATGTTGGCGATTGTTTTGTCTAATGAGACACTCATAGATGTGAAGGAGAAGTCTGTGTTGTATGCGCGGATCAAAGAAACCACCACATTTGATCAAAGAAACCATGATATTACTCTTGATTAATACAATAACCATGATGTGAAGGAGAAGTCATCATGTATTCTTATTTGACAATTATTTTAATTGTGCTAATTACCGAGTCAGTCACGAATGGGACTATGCCTCTCTCTTTTATTTGAGTTTGAATATGTTAGTCAAATTTTTATGTATTATTTTTAGTATATTAATAGTTGTACTTTTAAACTAAAAGTTATCATGTATTCCTGTTTGACAATTATTTTGGTTTTCCTAATGACCTAGTCAGTCATGAATGGGACGATGCCTATTTCTTTTATTTGAGTTTGAATATGTTAGTCAAATTTTTATGTATTATTTTTAGTATAAGTTAATAAGTTTTTTACAAGCTTTTATAAAATAGTATTGCATTATAAATATAACTGCTAGATGTAATATAATAGTAACACTACATTATTGTTTATCATTTATTACGCTACATTATTAAATGCTAAAATATGGAGGGACAATATTGTAAATGAGAAATTATTTATGCATTAACACTTGTACCAAATGCAAAAACAACGTTTTTATGTGTCTTAAAATTAAATGAAAATTACTATCTTGCCCATCCAGAACCCATTATATATAAGTATATAAGTATAGATATATGATAAATAAATTTAGTTTATTAATAAACTATTACAAAACCTAAACACATCACAAATTAATAGTACATCGTTTTTGTATAAGAATCGGCAAAGCTTCATTACGGTTGTTGAAAGATGTTTATTAATTCGAACACGAAGGTCCTTACATGTTCTTGTATTAATAAAATACTTTATTTAACTATAGTAAAAATTTATTATTGCATTTGTTCTTAAACCTAAAAGATGTATAAAGTATAACGGCGGTGGACATCCATGTGATTGATGGTTGCATCCCCCGCTCTCATCATGTGAAGCCGGTGATTACTCTTGTGGTTTTCTATTTGTAAAGTTAGAAAAAATTTAATCGAAAGAATATGTATTTTTGTATTTACTTTTTTCAACTTTAGATGGAAAATGCAAACTTTATTTATAGATGATTAGATGTCTATATAACTGTAAATTAACTAAATCGGTTAGTGATTAGTATGACAACTTTTCTTTTACTTTTAGCGTATTTAACATGTCACACTAATAAACCTTTCACATTACTTTATTTTTCAATCATTTCTACTACATTTTTTTTCATATCTTTTTTTTTTTAATTAGATCTCACTTTTGGATGTATGCATTTATTTATCTAATAAGTTATTGCAAAACATAACACATCACATAACTAAAACATAAACAGGAGTTAATTTTGTGGATAGATGTCACTTGTGGACTTGTCCTATGGTTATATTGCAAAGTTATTACTTAGTTGTTAGAAATCATGCAATTAGTTATAATTGCTGGTTCACGAGTCGTTTTCATATATCTAGTGTTTTTGATGACCGCCGCATATCGCTTCCACCCTCTTGACAACGAATTTCCCGTCATCGTCTGTATGCTATAACGATGGCTAACATACCCGAAGTCGAGGGGTAAATAGGAAAATTCCAGATGGGTAATTGGGCAAACATTCAAGTTTGAGTTTAGTTATAAAAGTTTTCGCGGGAATGAGATACATATTCTATTAGGTAATACCTGGCTATTAACCGAGATATACATATTTGTCTACCTTATCCACACCTGTAAATGTTTTCGTTTTACTTTTATTTAGTAATGGAGTAATCTGCCAAATCCACTAATCTTTAGTTTTAAGAATATGATTTTCTTGAGTAATTTATTATATATAAATTAAAATAATAAGATTTATTTAAAAATTCCGACGCAAATTTACAATAAACTATTAGGTATACATAACATGATGGGTACCAGACCAGATACGTGACACAATTTTTTTACAGTCGGTATGAAAATAGGTTTACCCAAGCCTTAATACCCGTCTCAAATATGTCCCCCAATCAAAAAGTGATATCCCTCTCACATGACAAAGCCAATAGAAAGCACCTCCAATTTGTCTATGAAATTAGGGAGAGATGGGTATTCACCACAGAAAACACCATAGCCTAGTGCCACGTTGGCTACCCAATAACTACCAGCCGGGAACATAGGGTTGTATCTGTTTTGGTACCACTCACACAACACTCTCACTCTTTCTCTCTCCCTCTCCCCCTCTCTCTATCTCTCGCTCTCTTCCTCTCTCTCCCTACCTCTCTCTCTCCCTCCCTCCCTGTTTCTCCCTCCCTCCCTGTCTCTCTCCCTCTCTCCCTCCCCCTATCTCTCTCTCCCTCTCTCCCTCCCCCTCTCTCTCCCCTTCTCTCCCCCTCTCTCTATCTCTCTCTCCCTCTCTCCCCCTCCCGCTCTCCATCTCCCTCTCTCCCTCTCTCTCTCCCTCTCATCAGTGACTACTCCACAAATTTATTACCTAATTTTGAGGATCCGAGAGACTGACGACGGTGTACCCGATCAGGTACCCCTACCGATACCCTTTACCCTAGAACGCCTCAACCTCCGTTATATCCAATTCCATTTATCTACTTATCTATGGCATTAGGAATACAAGACAACCCATTTAAATCTTCCAAAGTTTTTAAAGTGTTCTGCCTTGAATCATGACTCCAACGCCAAACAAATATTAAGAAAGTACGTTATTTTAATTTTTACTTTTCGTGTGGTATTATTTTCCTTTCTTAATAAAATAAACACATGCTACATGTTAAAACTAAAAGGTGTTGGTTATTAAAATAAAGATAAGAAGAATAACGAAAAGTATTTGAAACACATGCCATCATAATCACCTTTGCATCGACGTAATATTGCTAAAATAAAACCGTTAATGATTGAATGATACGAAACAAAATATGATAATCAGTAAGAGATATCAATATAAAATTAAGTTTATTCAACATCTATATTCGACCAACTATTTAACATAGAAAAATGAAAGGACTATGAGCTCTAAACTAACCAAAACATTATTGAACCACGTAATCACAAATTCAAGTATGCCTAACATTTTTTATAACTTATGACCGTCACCAACTCGAACAACTAAAAAACACTTGCAAACGTACTTAAATCTTAAGCAGTTGTCAAATCAATTTCCGTAACTCCTTCACAAACACTTATTTTCCTTTCAACCTTGTAAATATACTTACAAACGTTGGAATAAATATAAATTATGTTTATTATTATACTTATTATATGACCATCATTATCATTTATATTATATTGATCAATTACTATAATATCTTTAAGTTAAAAATAGGTGATTCCTTGATGGATGAAATTACCCTTACTAACATTATTAGGGTGTTCCCTGGATGTATATATATAGAAAGAGCTTATTATGAGATTAGGGTTGACATAACATAACACATTATACCCTAATGTCAAAAACACGATATCAAACCTGACCAAAAGATTTATTAAACCAAAAAACCGTCTAAACCAATAAATAATTACAAATACTCTTAAAATACAAACAAAACCCTAACGCGTCTATACGACTCAAATGCAAACCCAGATCAACAACGAAACAATAAATCTGAATCTCACACCCTAGATAACTACCAGATTATCAGAACAATCACTAAAAACAAATCCGAATCTAGATGAGATAGAAATACTTTACAAGATCTAAAGAGTCGGAATATAGATTAGTTTTGTGAGAGAGAAGAGAACCCGGGCGATGTTCGATTCTGTTGAATGAGATGATAACAATCTTTTTTGAGAGAATTAAATTGTTTGTGAAAGATAATGACCTCAACAGTGATGATCTCGAGACTCACCAAAAAATAATAATAATGATGCCATTATAAACATTATAACACACTGAGATGGACCGAGATAGGCCATGGGCCAACTAATTATGTTATGGGCCATGGGCAGCTAATTCTGTTGAGATATATAAAAGCCCAGCTAATGTCCTGCTTCCCTTTTAAGTCCAAACCGCTACAGTTACAGTCCAGTTTTGTACAGCTCCAGTCCATCTTCCAGTGCATAATATCTAAGCCTAATCCAACGAGAGTTCAATCTGCACAAACACTTATGCAACATGATAAAGAACAATGTAAATTGAGCGAGTAATAAAATTGAACCAGGTGCACAAATGTTATTTTCAAAACCTGTCAAAAACATGATATCAAAAGCTTACAACTAAAGAAATCAAGAAGAACAAACAGATTTACTCACTACCTCACAAACTTTTTGATCACAATCATCTACTACAAAAGACAGACTATTAACACTAATCAGGAACAAGATGTTCACTGATTCTAATCTAACCCAAGATGAAAAGAGACGAAGTACAAAGTATAAAACCAAAGAAACAATCTGAACTCTCTAAACTCGTAACCCTAGAAAGAGAATTGATACCGAGCTTATATAGCACAGGAGACGAATACTCTTCGGGATCTGTGTAGAAATCATCCACACCATTGAGAGAAAACACAATAATCCTGAGCCGTTGATTAATAACAACCTGGATGGGCTTTGACCAGACATGGGCTCAATCAATGACTTTAACCTTTGGGCTTGTGGCTTGTGATCAAACTTTATATCTCCACCTGGACTCAATCCAATATATCGAAATTATAATACTCAGCCCACAACTCTGGAACTCTTGACTGACTTGAACTTCATGCCATATCACCTCTCCACGTCAGCTTCTCCTATCCGCATCAGCTCCCTTGTACACGTCATCTATCCCCGTCAGCAACCTGCACATCCTTATGCAAAATGTTTAAGAATCTATGTAAATAAATATGTTTGACATATTCGAACTTTTCACCTATTTGGTTTATAAATTGCACTTTTATATGTATCATTTCAACACCCCCCCCCCCCAATTTAATAACCAAATGGGTCTTCTTATTTCAACAACTTACACATCTCTTCATGACTGCCAACACCAAGACCCTTTGTCAAAATATCAGTAACCTGCTGATCAGAGCTGATCTTGACAGTTTGAATAAGACCTTTTGTAATTAATTCTCTTAAGAAAAATAAATCAAGTTCAAAATGTTTTGTCTTGTCAAAAAACACAGGGTTAGATGCAATAGATAGTGCATAACTATTATCACAAAACAGCTTAACTGGTAAGTTCACATTAATGTTTAATTCTGATAACAAATTCTTAAACCACAACACTTCACATGCAACTGTACACATTGCTCTAAATTCTGCTTCTGCAGATGATCTGGCAATTGTAGACTGCTTCTTACTTTTCTAGGATACAAGAGAATCTCCTAGAAATACACAGAAGCCAGTCACTGATTTTCGGGTGACTGTACCCTTTGCCCAATCAGAGTCTGAATAGGCTATGAGGTCAAAGTGTAAACTTTTCTTAAGGGAAATTCCTTTTCCAGGAGCTAATTTCAGATATCTTAACAACCTCAAAGCAATCCTATAATGACTAACAGTATGACTGTGCATAAACTGACTAAAGTAGTGCACAGCATAAGATATATCTAGTCTTGTATGAGACAAATATATCAATTTTCCTACTAACTGTTGATAACCAGTTATGTTAGTCAGTTTCTCAGGATGATCATTACTAGAAGCTGTTAATATATGATTAGGTTCTAAAGGATTGCTAACTGGTTGCATCCTACCATGCCATACTCAGTTAGCAAATCCATGCAATATTTTCTTTGGGACAAGCATAAGCTATCCTTTAAAGGAACAACTTCAAGACCCAAAAAATATTTTAACTCTCCTAGATCTTTAATAAGGAATTTTTCTTTAAGACAAACTTTAACCTCATTTATTTCATCTATACTGTCACCAGTCAACACTATATCATCCACATATACAAGAAGCAACACATTAGTACATTTAGAAGTTCTAACAAACAAGGAATAATCACACTTGCTTTGTGTAAAACCTAAATCAATTAGCACACTAACAAGTTTCCCATTCCACATTCTAGGGGCTTGTTTCAGCCCATACAATGACTTGTTTAGTTTACAGACTTTTGTTTCATTTTCAGAAAAATACCCTTTCGGTAAACTTATATAAACATCCTCATTTAGATCACCATAAAGAAATGCATTATTAATGTCTAATTGAAATAATTTCCAATTATTTTGGACAGCAATAGACATTACAGTTTTAACAGTCACAAATTTCACAACAGGAGAGAATGTTTCATCAAAATCTATTCCCTCTTTTTGACTGTAACCCTTAGCCACAAGCCTAGCCTTGAACATCTCTATCTCACCACTAGACTTATACTTGATCTTATAGATCCATTTACACCCTACTAAACTTCTTCCTTTAGGGAGATCTACTAAAGACCAAGTATTATTTCTATTCAAGGCTTCTATTTCCTCATTCATTGCATTGACCCAATTTGGATCAAGCACAGCTTGTTTAAAATTTTTGGGTTCAACAGTTTTGTTCAACATACTAGCAAATGCTTTACTTTCACAAGTTAGATTAGCATAGTTAACTGATCTTTCTATACCATACTTAACCTTCCCTTCTATGACAAAGTCATCAAGTTTTTTAGGCATAGAAGTACCCCTAGAGATTTTTCTAACACTTTGTAGTATTGAGTCATTGCCCTAAGTACTGGAAGTATTTTCACCTTCAGTCCTCACATGACCAGCCTTGTCAACACCTCTGTCTATAACAGGACTCTGTGACCCCAAGGGATCACTCGTCTCAGCATTAACAAAGGTGGACTGCTGTGATTCATGTGTCCCTGAATCACTATTACCTGAGCCCCTTCCTTCATCATTGGGCTCTTCAGGGTAATTGTGTGTTTGTGTTTCTAATTCATAGTTGTTAAAAAAATTTAAAGAATCTACATTAATATTGTTATTATCATTGAATCTTTGAAAAACTTCTTTTTCTTTAAAAGGAAATATTGTTTCATAGAATTTTACATCTCTTGAATAAGAAATAGTTTTTGACTCTAAACTATAAACTTTATATCCTTTTTCCTCATTTGAATATCCAATAAAAACACATTTTTCAGCTCTTTCACTTAATTTGTTAGATTCATTTAAAATGGTTGAGAAACACAAACACCCAAATACTTTTAAGTGTCCTAGGAAGGGTTCAAAACCAAACATAAGCTCATAAGGGGTCTTGCCATCCAAAACAGAAGAAGGGGTCCTATTAATCAAGTACACAGCAATTAATACACATTCAGACCAAAATCTAACAGGTAAATTGCTTTGGAAAAGCAAAGACCTAGTGACATTTAGCAAGTGCCTATGTTTCCTTTCTGCTATTCCATTCTGTTGTGGTGTGTAAGCACAAGTAGTTTGATGGAAAATTCCCAAGTTTTTACAAAAATTTGACATTTGATTGTTAACAAACTCCAAGCCATTATCACTTCTAAAACACTTCACTGTTTTGTTAAACTGAGTTTTAATTATGTTAACAAACTCTTGTATGTTCTCAAAAACTTCAGACTTATGCTTCATAAAACATACCCAAATAGTCCTGGAATAGTCATCAACTATTGTTAGGAAATACCTAAAACCTTCCCTACTAGGAACCCTATAGGGTCCCCACACATCTAGATGAATCAGATCTTCTACTGCTAATGACTTGTGATCACATAATGGGAATGGTTCCCTATGTTGTTTTGCTTTGTGACATATGTCACAAGGCAATTCAGACCCTTTAGGACCAATAGTTCCTACTATAGACTCTAACTTATGAATAACAACATCAGCAGGATGACCTAATCTAGCATGCCAAAGGTCAAATTGTTTATTTGAAAGACCAACCTTATTACACACATATGATCCTCCACAGAAATATAAACCCTCAAGTTGACTACCAGTCACCATGGTTTTCTTTGTTGACAAAACCTGAATATAACAATTATTTTCATCAAATCCAACAAACAAGTGATTGTCCTTTACTAATTTGTGTAAAGAAAGTAGATTAACACAATATTCAGAAACAATTAAGACATCTTGTAACACAACATTATTACCAAGTTTTAATGTTCCAATTTTTGTTACCAAAGCATTTGTTCCATTAGGGTGTTTAACTTGTATTTTCAAATCAGTTACATCAATGTAATCAGACAATTCATGTTCACTAGTGACCATGTGTTGGTTTGCTCCTGAATCTATTATCCAACCCACCTTAACCTTATTCCCAGTAGCATTAAAACAAAAAATAGGTCTAACATATGCATTAGCACAGAAAGGATGAGTGAACATACTACCTGACACATTGTGACTCTGAGGAGGGTCTACACTCTTATCAGAGATCAGACTTAAGAGTTTAGACACCTGCTCACTAGTTAAAGAAGACAACTGAGTATCAGGTTTATCACTACTAACATTATTAACATTTGCTTTCCTATTGTGCATTCCCATGGCCTTAGCCCATGGGGGATACCCAATCAACTGGAAACACTTGTCAGCTGGATGTCCAGGCTTGTTACAGTGTGTACATAGTCCTGCTTGACCTACTGTTTTATCATTCCTTTTACTAGTGTCTGGAAACTGATTTGTTTTAGTAAAAAACTAACAGATTGACCCTTTTTTGAATTACCAGTTGAATTCCTATGGGATTCTTCCTTAGACATTATTGCAAAAGCCTCTTTAACAGTTGGTAACACATCTTTAATTAATAGACTTGTTCTAACAGATTGGTACACACTATCAAGCCCCATAAGAAATTGCATTAACTTGATCATACTACTAAAATTATTAAACTCCCTAGCAGCATTACAAGTGCAGGCAGGTAATTGCAAGATTTGATCAAGTTGTTTCCACATAATGTTTAGTTTATGATAGTATTCAGCCACACTCATACCATTTTGATTAAATGAGTTTATCTTTTGATACAAGTCAAACACAACAGAACCATCAACTTTGTCATATGTCTCCTTAAGTTCAGTCCAAACATCACTAGCTGACTTGGAAAACACATGACCCATATAGAGATCCTCACTAATAGAGTTGAGAATCCAGGTCAACACAATCGAATTACATCTATCCCACTGTCTAGCAAGAATGTCGTTGGTTTCAGATTTAATACAAGTTTTATCAATAAAACCCAATTTATTCTTGACTTGTAAAGCTAATGTCAAAGCATTTGACCAAACAGAGTAGTTTTCTGAACCTTTTAGTTTGATAGTTATTATAGTTAGATTGCTAGAGTCAGATGGATGTAAATACAGAGGGTCACTAGCATCCAATTTACTTATCAATGTCTCAATAGGGTTGATAATTGGTCCAACACCACCAGCAGGGGCACCCCCACCAGTGTTGACAGCATTGGGGTCCACATTATCACCCATATTTGTTAATGACAATAGTAACTAAAGAAAACAACTAGCACTTATTTACACCAAATCAATCACAGCAAACACCCAAACAATCAAACCAGATCAAATACACCAGACCAAGAACCAAGAACACAATCAACTGAAATCAAAACAAGACACAGGCGAAGCCAAGCCAGTGATCCAGATCAGTGGTTCCTCTCAGGGGCCCCACCGCAGGTCTTAACTTGGGAGCCTCTAGACCTAGACGAACAGACACACTTGACCAACAAATACTTGAGCCAATTCTGGTCCACCCTAACCCGGACAGTGCTCCTAGACACAAACGAAAAAACAAAAAAGGACTGGAACGATCTCACCGAGGGGTTTTCCCAAGTTAGGGTTCGCCACACAACTCATAATACTTAACCTTCAGTTAGGTTAAGTATCAAAGAGCAAATAAACCAGACAGAAAGCCACAATCCAGCAATCACTAGCTTATTCCAGATCAAAGAACTTCTTGACACACCAACGGAAGAACAAACCCAGATCTACACTTAGATCCAGACAAATCCCCAAATCAATCAATATTAGGATTAGATCTAAAACCTATCGCTCTGATACCATGTCAAAAACATGATATCAACAGCTTACTAGACTTTTATTAATCCAAAATCAAAAGATTACAACTAAAGAAATCAAGAAAAACAAACAGATTTACTCACTACCTCACAAACTCTTTGATCACAAGATCACAATCATCTACTAACAAGATGTTCACTGATTCTAATCTAACCCTAGATGAAAAGAGATGAAGTACAAAGAATAAAACCAAAGAAACAGTCTGAACTCTCTAAACTTGTAACCCTAGAAAGAGAACTGATAATGAGCTTATATAGCACAGGAGACGAATACTCTCCGGGATCTGTGTAGAAATCATCCACACCATTGAGAGAAAACACAATAATCCTGAGTCGTTGATTAATAACAACCTGGATGAGCTTTGACCAGACATGGGCTCAATCAATGACTTTAACCTTTGGGCTTGTGGCTTGTGAACAAACTTTATATCTCCATCTGAACTCAATCCAATATATCGAAATTATAATACTCAGCTCACAACTCTTGAACTCTTGACTGACTTGAACTTCATGCCATATCACCTCTCCACGTCAGCTTCTCCTATCCACATCAGCTCCCTTGTACACGCCATCTATCCCCGTCAGCAACCTGCACATCCTTATGCAAAATGTTCAAGAATCTATGTAAATAAATATTTTTGACATATTCGAACTTTTCACCTATTTGGTTTATAAATTGCACTTTTATATGTATCATTTCAACAACACCTAAAGAAGCCGTCCCCTATATCTCTCTCTCAACCGTGTTGATAACTCAAGAACACATTATCCCATCAGAATGATACACTCTAAACGGAACCCGATCAAGATGATGGTGTCTTCCGTTACTGAGGTTCCTGAACGATTAAGCATATCAAGTACACATGATTAAATCTTATGTTTATACCTTATGTTTTTATTAATATAATCAATATGTGGTATCAGAGCGATATTGATTATATCTATTCAATCATATAATTCGATTTGCCAAATTTGTTTGTAAATTGAATATAACAAATAAATTATAATCAAACTTGGATTTTACGATCAATCAATTAATATTATGAATGTATGAGGCATAACTGTTTTGGTGGATATAATACAATTCCACAAATTTGAATAATATACTATATTTGTTTACTAAATTAGTAAAAAAACAAATTAATCTTTATGCCTAAGGGTTTCATATAGGGATATGGAAATATACACCCACTATATTAGGAGATATACACCTATAGCCCACATCATTAATTCAAAAAGTTTAAAGTGCACTTTTTACTTATTTTATTTAACCCATTAATAATAAACATTTTTTTTCTTCTTGTTTATAACTTTTTTTTACTTGTTTAATATTATTTGGTCTTTTACTTTTTAATTTGCATTTTTGTATATGAAATTATTTGTGTATACAAAGTTAATTACATATTTGTAATTATTTTTATCTATTATTTATTAGTGACTTAATGAGTGTATATATTACGTACACTAACAGTAGTAAAAATAAATAAAAATTAAAACTTACTAATATGAACGTGCTCTAAAAAAGTGATTTTCAAAAAGAACGTAGAAATAAAAAATAAAGTTTTTCTTTGGTTTTTGTGAATTTTTACATAAAAAATACAAAAAAAATAGTAATAAAAATAACAAATACATACTAAGTTTTAATCTATATTTATATATTCAGAAGGTTTTGCTACCCTATCTTTATACATATTTTGACGTGATTCGAAAATACATTCCCAGTTGTCTGCACTGCTTTCTCTCTTTAGCGTCCATAGGTTGTTTGTATTAGCCATTAGGTACTATCCTTACAATTCTACTACTTACATAATGGTCATCGCCTACAAGTGCAATCGTAATTATCTTGATCTCTTGGAAATGTTCAGGTTCTTTCCAAAGCGGGAAACACCGTCGAACTATTTGTTCATTCATTAGAGGATTTGAGAACTTGGAGAATCCTTGAGAGAATTTGGAGAGTGAATTGAAAAAAAAATTGATTGTGAAATTGTAAGAATTGAAGTTTTTGATCAAAACTTGCCAAAAATACAAGATTAGCCAACGGTCGACTTTGACCAGTCAACGACTATATTTGATCAACTACCACACGCGAGTGTGCTAGCGTTGCCTCGCTCGTGGTTGCTTTCAAGTAAGGGTGTTGTGGTCTGAGCAATCCACGTGGATCAACTTGTGGCTCGTGGCATCTCACTCATGGGCCACAACACATAGTCTTATACGGTGTTTTAGTATTTGAATAAGCAATCAAATACGCCTAACACCACATTGTTATATTTAAAAAAAATTATCACCACATTGCTATATTTAGTTATCCTTTTAGAATTAACTAGTTTTTTACTTGCATATCCGGAAAGTTTAAAAATTTTGTTAGTACAATATTTTTTTATATGATATTACCCAAGAAGAAAATAACTTTATTAGAAAAATTATAACCAATTTACGTAACTAGTTTATACCAATGTTTTAATTAAACACTGGTTAGCGAATTGATTTTCTTATTATTCTACATTTCTACTGATATGATATTTATAATTCAAAAAGAGGATCTAAAATGAATACATACTTTATTGAAGCAAAAGCAAAATGATCCAATGATTGTAAATGTACGTACCGTAAACAAAATTAGAAAGAGAAGATAAGGTGATGCTATAAAAAAAAATAGTTGAATATATAGTGGATGCAACTTGTAAGTGATAGTTAAAAATTAATATAAGTCTAAAAGAAATTCAAGAAATATCAATCATAAAAGAAGAAAATAAAAAGTTGGGTGCATAACCCCAAGAAATTAACACACTTATCTCTACTACATTATAAAGAGGAAGCAATGGGCAAAGATGTCTAACTTGGCAAAGTTAAGATGGTATGTAAAGAGACACAAGTATGATCCTCTATTATTTTTACTTTTTTTCTTCCTTTTATGCACTTGTGTATAACTTTTAATACCAATTATACAAATTACTAATGCAAGTTATTCTAGATTATTATTTTGAAATTGTCCTCACCATTCATTGGCTTTCAATTACATTGTCTCTTCCACATCCCCTAATTGATCCACGGTTCGTTTCTATAACCCCTTTTAAGAACTCACATAAGTGTAGCCATTGCTCCTGATATTTTTTTCGATTCATCTGTTCCTCACCAAATTCTCTTTTGCACTTGCAGGTATTTGTCTTTCATACTTGCTTCGCAATTCACAAATTAACAAACTATGGTATGTAATCGATTCATCTGTTCCTCACCAAATTCTCTTTTGCACTTGCAGGTATTTGTCTTTCATACTTGCTTCGCAATTCACAAATTAACAAACTATGGTATGTAATCGTATCCTTCAACTGCAACTGATGGTATGTAAACCTTCAATTGCTTTAGTTTTTTTTCTCTTTTTATTATATGGACTCTCTCACACACAACCCTTTGCCTGTAACCACTGAACCACCACCGTCAGTTAAACCATTGTACACATTTGAGGTGTTTAACAGTGGGGAGAGAGAACTGAAGAACACTTCTTTGGTGATTTACACACTGGACACGCAATAAATAAGATTTTAAAGGATGTTATTAACTGTATAAGGCATAGTTGCAAAGTGACTTGGTGTTGTTATATTTGATATGTGCAAAAAGAATGAAGCACTTAGTGGTTAACCAGCCATGGTAGTACAGTATTAAAAGGGTCTTTACTTTGTATCTATACATGGGACTATTTAAATTTCTGCCCTATCTAATTTTTATCCTTGATTATTGGTTACGAAGAGACCTTACAATTGCTAATACTGGGTTTCTACCATTTATGCAGCCGTAAATCTCCTAGAAATGTTGGATCTTGCGGATATGTTGTTCCTTTCTTTGCGTTGTACCAAGAAACCGACATTATCACCACCCTTTACTTAGGTAAAACACTTCCCTAGATGTTTCATAAATAGGTTTTGCATAAAAAAAAGTATGTGGTTTTCATTATTGACTACCATTTGGTTTCTTGATTTACAAAAGTGAAAAACCGTAGCTTTTATCATTACTATAATATATATTTCAATTGCTTTAGTTTTTTTCTCTTTTTATTTATATTGACTATCTCACACACAACTCTTTGCCTGTAACCACTGAACCACCGCCGTCAATTAAACCATTGTACACATCTGAGGTGTTTGGCAGTGGGGGAGAGAGAACTGAAGAACACTTCTTTGGTGATTTACACACTGGACAAGCAATAAATAAGATTTTAAAGGATGTTATTAACCTGTATAAGGCATAGTTGCAAAGTTGACTTGGTGTTGTTATATTTGATATGTGCAAAAGAATGAAGCACTTAGTGGTTAACCAGCCATTGTAGTACAGTATTAAAAGGGTCTTTACTTTGTATATACACATGGGACTATTTAAATTTCTGAACTATCTAATTTTTATCCTTGATTATTGGTTACTAAGAGACATTACAATTGCTAATACTACTGGGTTTCTTACATTTATGCAGCCGTAAATCTCCTGGAAATGTTGGATCTTGCGGATATGTTGTTCCTTTCTTTGCGTTGTACCAAGAAACCGACATTATCACCACCCTTTATTTAGGTAAAACACTTCCCTAGATGTTTCATAAATAGGTTTTGCATATAAAAAAGGTATGTGGTTTTCATTATTGACTACCCTTTGGTTTCTTGATTTACAAAAGTGAAAAACCGTAGCTTTTATCATTACTATAATATATATATTATGGACCACACATGTTGAATCTGGAAGCATCAATGCCATGGCCATTTGATGATGGTTTCATTTTTACTAATTGCCTCAAAAGTTATATACATGGTTTCATTAAAGTACTGACCTGGGATTACCACACATTTATATTTATACTTTTTATTTGAGCCGTATAGACTCTTGGTCATATTGGTTAGGTATAAGTTTCGATGGGTAAAAATAAAATTAGGAAATATGGAGTGAAATGGGTGAGACAAAAAAGGGTTGTGTGTTAAAAATGGGCAGAGATAATAATGAGGCAGTTCATTTGGTTAAGAAGACTTCATTAGGTTGAGGTTTGAAGGCATTTTTGTACTTTAATTTATTTATTTGAGTTGGTGAATTCGACTCATTCTTTGTTGTTGGGTTTTTTATACACTATGATGTGTGTTATTGTGTTTTTCCTTTATTATAATGTAGTTGAATGAGTTTGTTTTTTGAACTTGTTTGCATACAGTTTAGTAATATATTATGTCTAACAATATTAGCTCATTCACATTATGATAATGCATGCTGCAAGAACCAAAGCTGTTGCACATTGATGGAGGCGTAGCCGTGAATAGAGCAGATAACCCAAGACCAATGCAACCAGCAACACCAGACATAAGGACACCAACAAGCAAAAGGGCACTACCATAGTCATTAGGTAAACAATCCATCTTTGTTCATATAAAACCACCTCGAAAAAGCAAGTAAAAAAGATTTCTAATGCTTAGAGGTTGCTTTTGTCAATTTATAACCAGAAAATTTTTTCACTTTTTCTTTCCGCATCAACGCATGTAACTTGATAAATAGAACTATTTTGAGTATATGGGAAATGTTTTATTTGAACTACTATAATTGGAATGGAAAATGCAGCTTCATTAGGTTACAGGTTGACTTTCATAGAAAAGTCAAACTCTTTTGTGAAAAGAACTACGATTTCAGTTATGAACAATAAAAGGACCCTTAATTTGATATGTAGAAATAGTAGAATTCCGTTTAAAAAGAAGAAACAATAGAATTCTTTAAAGTTATGGGAAATGTATTGTGTAGATTATTGTAATTGGAAAGGAAATATTGACTTTTAAGTTATACTCAAACTGTTTATGAAAACTACTATTATCTGAATTTTAAGCAAAATCAAAGCATAGAACTTGATTAGTAGGTTTGTTTGTTCTTTTAAGTATATAAGGGAAGTGTTTTATGCATAAGCTACTGTAAATGGAAAGGAATTAGTATTTCTTTTGGTTTAGGGTTGACTTTTTGGTGAAAGTTAAAAGTGACTTGTATTGGAGTTATCTTTGTTATTATGGGCTATTGATAAGTTTCGCTTTCTTTTAGGTGATACATGCATAAGGAAATAATGAACTATTAACAAACATATCCAACCATTATGAGTTACAGAGTAAATAATTTATTTTTCTAAGCAAATTCTCATGTGTGTGAATACTTTCAATGGATCATAATTATTTAAAATGTTGGGATATGTATAAAAGACTTCAAGCTGTTAAAAATATAAACTGATTATATATTTTTATACTCACTTTTATTTTGTTACATTTTATTCTTTACATTTTTATTTTACTTAACATATGGTTGTTTTTATTGTTTCATAAAATGCTGATTACATTGGGCTGATACAAGTATTGGTACAAGAAGAATAAAGGAGCCAAGAAGATGTGGAGCTGGAGCCCAAGTGGATTGTAGCTGGTTGATAAAAGCACCAGGGGAGTTAGGTTCGTTGGCCCAGCTTGGAGGTTCGTTGACCGAGTCTATTTGGCAATCCGAGTGAACTTCATCAACGCTCAGGATCTTGTCTTAGTGTGTTTTCTAGACAAGATCCAACGGCTTGAATAGCTTCGGGTGTTTTCTTCTTCCCAGACCTAAAAGTGTGCCTATATAAACGTATCTTCGTCATTGTTTACGAGTTTAGATAGTCTCAGTGTTTCTTTGATATTATTTTCTCTCGTTCACTTAGATTAGAAATCATCAGTCAATGATTTCTTTAGTTCTGGGTTTGTATAGATCATCAGTTAATGATCGTTAGAGAGTCTTTTGTATAGATCATCTGTTAATGATCTAGTTGTGTTTAGGTTTGATTTCTTTGTCAACTCTTTGTAATCGTTTAGTTTCAGTAATCTCAGTTTCAGTTCTTTGGTTTCTTGGTTGATTACCATATTTTGACATGGTATCAGAGCCCTAAGGCTCAAGATCTGTTCGTCTTCCGCTCTCTTTATTAGGGTTTCGGTGTGATCTAGGGTTCTTGGTGTTCCAGGAGTGGCTGCTGATAGCTAGTGGGGGTTCGAGTGAAAACGAAGACCAGTTATCTTAGATCTGAAGTTCATCATCAGATCTAGGGTTTTTTTTGTCTTCTGTTGGTTGCCTTAGATCTGAAGTTCATCATCAGATCTAGGGTTTTGAGCTGTTATTGGAAGCTGATTGGAACCTGGAACTTACTGAAAGGATTCTTCTTAGCTCTCTGACTCGTAACCCTAAGTGAAGGTTACGAGTTACGAGTTCTTGGCGAAACCCTAACTTGGGTTCTCTCTGTGAGATCGTTCCTTAACTTTTTTAATTTCTGTTGTGTCAACTTGTGTATTGATTTGTATAATCTGGTTAATTGTAAGTACTTACTGGTGTGCATAGGTAGATACAAACTCCCTCGTTAAGACATGTCCAGGCACCTTGAGTGACGAACCTGGAATCTTGACACTGACGGGGTTTCGTTTGTTGCACACTTTAGTACTTAGAACTTGATTAGATTATACTTATCTAGATCTGTGTTTATTGATTGCTCTGTGTTCATAGTTGATACTGTTTACTTGCCAATATGTCTGATAATGATAATGATAATAGTAGTAGTTCTGGTGATGGTAGAGATAGACTTGGTGGTGTTACTTTGATTAATAAACTTGATTCAAGTGATCCTCTCTATCTACATGCTAGTGATTCTGCTAATCTTACCATTATTAGTGTAAAACTGAAAGGAACTGAGAATTATACTGTCTGGTCCAATGCTATGATTCTTGCTTTACAAGTTAAGAATAAAATTGGATTTATTAATGGTGACTGTGTTAGACCTACTGATGACTTTGTGCTAGGTAGACAATGGGATCGTTGTAACTCAATTGTTTTAACCTGGATTTTAAATTCTATAAGTGAAGAATTGTATATGGGTCAGGTCTATTCTAAATTGGCTTCTGATGTATGGAAAGACTTAAAGGAGACTTATAATAAAATTGATGGGTCTGTCATTTTTGATACATATCAGAAGATTAATCATTTTAACCAAAGTGGTATGACTGTTGCTGAGTATTATCATAAGTTGCATATTATGTGGCAATATTTGGATCAAATGTTGCATATACCTGCTTGTACTTGTGATGCATCTAAACAGTTTAATGATTTTAGTCATTTTAATAAAGTTGATGCAATTTTTAATGGGTTTGGATTCTGTTTATAGTTCTGTAAGGACAAACTTATTAATAAGGGATCCTTTACCTTCGGTAAAGGAGGCCTTTGCTATTGTGTCAAGAGAAGAGTCACACAGAAATTCAAATGTTACTATGTCTAAAGAACAAGGTCCAACTATGGGATTTTTTTCTAAAACTAATCAAAACATAGACACTAGGAAGAAGAATGCTAGAATTAGCAATCAAAATCCTAACCTTAAATGTTCTCATTGTGATAAAGTGGGGCATACAATGGAAAAATGTTTTGAGATTATAGGATATCCTCCCTGGATGAAAAATAAAGTTGGAGCTAATAAAGAAATGTAAATAGTAACAATGTGATTAGTGGCACTTCTCATGACACTGGTAATAAAAGTTCTGTGAATACTTTGACTGCTGATCAGGTTTCACAGTTGTTAAGTTTGTTGAACAAGAAGAATGAGGAAGGTACTACTAGCTGCAATTCTGCAGTAGGTCTAGTAACTTTTTTTGTTCTGTCAGTAATACTAAACCTATTTATGCTTTCTCAAATGTGCATTCTGTTTTAAAAAAACTAGGATGGATAACTGATTCTGGTGCTAATCAGCATATGGTTATGAATGATGAGTGTGTTATAAATAAAATTGATGTTAGTGACTTGAATATAAAAGTTAATCATCCTAATGGTACTAGTGCTAAGGTTACTGTTATAGGAGATGTTAAACTTACTGATGATGTCACTTTGTATGATGTGTTTGTAGTTCCCAATTATTGTGTGAACTTAATGTCTGTGCATAAGCTTGCTAAGGATAGTAAGTTGGATGTTCTGTTTAATGAGTCAAATTGTTACATACAGGATTCTTTAACCAAGAAAGTCCTGGTGACTGGTAGTCAAGTTGATGGGTTGTATTTCTGTGGTGAGTCATCTATGTTTTTCTGGAATGTGTTGTAATAGTTTTGAAATGACAAATTTATGGCATGCTAGACTAGGACATCCATCTAACATTGTGTTAAAAGTATTAAAAAAATGATATAAAACTCAATGTGTTAAATGATAGTAGTCATGAGCCTTGTGATGTATGTCACAAATCTAAACAACACAGAGAACCTTTTCCCATCAGTGACCATAAAAACTACTTGTCTTGGAGAATTGGTTCATTTAGATGTGTGGGGTCCATATAGAGTTAAGAGTAGAGAAGGATTTAGGTATTTTTTGACTATTGTTGATGACTATACCAGAACTGTTTGGGTGTATCTAATGAGGTTTAAGGATGAAGTATTTGATAATTTGGTACATTTTTTAGCTGTTATCAATAATCAGTTTAAAAGAAATGTTAAAGTTTTTTAGAAGTGACAATGGTACTGAGTTTGTCAACTCTAGAGTAAAGGATTTATTAAATAAAAAATGGAATTTTACATCAAACCTCATGTGTTCATTACACCACAACAAAATGGTATAGTTGAACGAAAGCATAGACATTTGTTAAATGTTGCTAGAGCATTAATGTTTCAAAGTAATTTGCCTCTTTCCTTCTGGTCCGAATGTATTCTTACTGCTGTATATCTTATTAACAGGACTCCATCGTCTGTATTGAGTGGTAGGTCTCCTTATGAAGTAATGTATGGTTTTAAGCCCTCTTATGAAAAACTTAGGGTCTTTGGATGCTTGTGTTATAGTACTGTCTTAAACAGTTCAGATAAGTTTAATATACATGCAAATAAGTGTGTTTTAATTGGGTATTCTAATGAAAAGAAAGGTTATAAATTGTGGAATCTTGATTTAAAACAAGTTATTTTTTCTAGAGATGTAAGGTTCTATGAGTCTATTTTTTCATTTAAAGAACCTAAAGTTTCTAAAGAATCTGATCCAAATGTTTATGAAAACATAACAATTTAAAACTTTTTTGACTTGTTTGAGTCAACTAACAACACAAGTCCTATTGATCCTGATGGTCCCAATGATGAACAGAGGGCAAGTCAAAATTCTGATCATCATGGGACTTGGCAGCCGGTTGACAGTTTGGATATTACACCTGGTAAGGCTGGAAATCAGCAATCAGGGGATCCTACTGTTAACAAAGGTAGGGATGAGGGTGATAGGTCAGAAAGTGATGAAAATATCACCTCTGAGGGACACCCATCATCAGCTGATCATCCAACAGTTGTTAGGAGATCATCTAGAAATATTAACTTTCCTAGAAAATTTAGTGACTACATTGTAGAAGGAAAGGTTAAATATGGGTTAGAAAAAAGTTGTGAATTATTCTAATCTTTCTGTTGATAATATGTGTTTTACCTCTATGTTGAATAAAAGTGTTGAACCAAGTTTTTATTATGAGGCTTGTAAAGATAAAAACTGGATTAATGCTATGAATGAGGAAATAGAGGCTTTAAACAGAAATGATACATGGGATATGTTGATTTACCCAAAGATAGAAAAGCCATAGGTTGTAAATGGATTTATAAGATTAAATATAAATCAAATGGTGAAATTGATAGATATAAAGCTAGACTAGTTGCAAAAGGTTATAGTCAGAGGGAAGGTTTAGATTTTGATGAAACTTTTTCTCCTGTGGTCAAGATGATTACAGTTAGATGTGTTTTAACCATTGCTGTACAAAATAACTGGTCTTTGTTTCAATTAGACATCAATAATGCTTTTCTATATGGTGATTTGTTTGAAGATGTTTATATGAAGTTGCCTGAAGGGGTATTTTTCTAAAGATGATACTCGTGTGTGTGTAAATTAAAAAAGTCTTTGTATGGACTTAAGCAAGCCCCTCGAATGTGGAATGCCAAATTGATTGGTGTGTTATTTGAATTAGGATTTGTGCAAAGCAAGTGTGATCATTCTATGTTTGTGATGTCTTCAAAAGATGTTTTTTGTGTTCTGCTTGTATATGTTGATGATATTATCTTGACTGGTAATAGCAGTGAGTTTATAAACTATGTTAAATCATTCTTTAAAACCAAGTTTCTAATTAAAGACTTAGGTGCCCTAAAATACTTTCTAGGTATTGAAGTGTTAAAAACTGAGGATGGTTTGTGCTTAAGTCAAAGAAAGTACTGCTTAGAACTACTGGCAGAGTATGGTTTAACTGGTTGTAAGCCTGTAAAATGTCCTATAGAACCTAACCATGTGATCACTAACTTGTGTAAACAAGAATGTGATCCACTGGTGGACATAACAGGTTATCAAAGACTGGTGGGTAAACTAATTTACCTTTCTCATACTCGACCAGATATCACTTATTCAGTGCATGTTCTAAGTCAGTTCATGCACAAGCCAACTAAAGCTCATTTTTTAATAGCTATGAGAGTTTTGAGATATCTGAAACATGCTCCTGGTAAGGGTATACACATTACAAAAGGGTCTGATATTAACCTTTGTGGTTATGCTGATTCAGATGGCAAAATGTGTAGAAACAGGAAGAGTGTTACAGGTTATTGTATATTTTTAGGGCAGTCTTTAGTAGCTTGGAAGAGTAAAAAGCAGTCGACCATTGCTCGGTCTACAGCAGAAGCTGAGTACCGGTCCATGTGTACTGCGACATGTGAGATAATGTGGCTTATAAATCTACTCAATGAATTAGACATCAAGGTTAGTTTACCTGTCAAACTTTATGGTGATAACTCTGCTGCTATAGCCATTGCAGCGAATCCTGTGTTTTATGACAAAACAAAACATTTTGAAATTGATTTATACTTTTTAAGAGATCAAATAAGTAAAGGTTGTATTCAAACAGTTAAAATACAAACTGAAAAACAGATTTCAGATATCTTTACAAAAGGTCTTGGGATTGCACAACATGAACAAATATGTTCTTGGTTGAACATGTTTGATGTGTTTGGTTATAAAAGTGAGGGGGGGTGTTAAAAATATAAACTGATATATATTTTTATACTCACTTTTATTTTGTTACATTTTATTCTTTACATTTTTATTTTACTTAACATATGGTTGTTTTTATTGTTTCATAAAATGCTGATTACATTGGGCTGATACAAGTATTGGTACAAGAAGAATAAAGGAGCCCAAGAAGATGTGGAGCTGGAGCCCAAGTGGATTGTAGCTGGTTGATAAAAGCCCAGGGGAGTTAGGTTCGTTGGCCCAGCTTGGAGGTTCGTTGACCGAGTCTATTTGGCAATCCGAGTGAACTTCATCAACGCTCAGGATCTTGTGTCTTAGTGTGTTTTCTAGACAAGATCCAACGCTTGAATAGCTTCGGTGTGTTTCTTCCCAGACCTAAAAGTGTGCCTATATAAACGTATCTTCGTCATTGTTTACGAGTTTAGATAGTCTCAGTGTTTCTTTGATATTATTGTTCTCTCGTTCACTTAGATTAGAAATCATCAGTCAATGATTTCTTTAGTTCTGGGTTTTTGTATAGATCATCAGTTAATGTCGTTAGAGAGTCTTTTTGTATAGATCATCTGTTAATGATCTAGTTGTGTTTAGGGTTTGATTTCTTTGTCAACTCTTTGTAATCGTTTAGTTTCAGTAATCTCAGTTTCAGTTCTTTGGTTTCTTGGTTGATTACCATATTTTTGACACAAGCTTAATTAAAAGACCTTATATTGAATGTGTACAAAAGTCATTAAGGTTGAATATCCAAATTTTATGTTAGTTAAGGCTATTGGACGTTGAAGCAAACACGTTGCACAACACAAAAAATATATCCAAAAAAAGATAGATATGTTTTGATTGGAAACAATACTTCTAAAGAAACGAGTCATATAAGTATGAATTTATTTAGTTTAAAAAAATTAGTCTCGCCGCAACGCGCGGGTTCCCCACTAGTCTCATTAATGTAAGAAAAAGCTGGTGCCTATTCCTAAGAGAATAAGTTTTAAAGACACAAAAATAGAGGTGTATTTGTTGGTGGTGAAACTTATAGTGGGGCCTCAATGGGTATATGGATCATGAGATGATGTCATGCTGATATCAGAGGTGTAGGAAATCCTAGTCCCTTTGCAAATCGAAAGATAAGGAATATAAAGCCTCACTTTCATAAATTACTGTGCAATTTTTCATGAATCAGTGAATGAATCATTATGATTGATTCCACAAAAAAGGTTAGTTTCTAATATTAATGGAATTTTATTAATTGAATTCGCTCCATAAATTCAATTGGAGATAACTATGGATTCATGAGATAAAGATCATATTCTTTATGTTAATTTTTCGGTTGATATTCTTCAACAACATTATGAGAAAATGGAAAAAATCTTCAAATTTTTTTTGGTTCAAGAAAGGATCAAAATCTTGTTTCCAATTATTTAGGACCTAACTTAATCTCTAAGTTTTTTAAAAATCAATCTGATTAAGTCAAAGATTTTGAAATCTTAGGAAATCTTTGGAGATAATCTCAATTTAAACCAGAAATAGATATAACAACTCCCTAAAGTTTTGAACCATCCTTATCCGTAACTATTTCTTCGAAAAAAATAAGATTTTTGTTTTTTAAAATATAATATTAACGAAACTTTAAGTTCTCGGATTTATTAGTTAAGTGGTTCCCTAATAAATCAAAGGGGAAATTTTGTAGGATCGCAGTTAGACCGGCTATGCTACATGGGACATAGTGATGGGCAATCAAGACGACGTACACACGCAAGATGGAGTTGCAGAGATGAGGATGCTTAGGTAGATGTGTGGGCACACTAGGCTAGATCGGATTAGAAACGAGGTTTTTAGAGAAAGGTTAGGAGTGGCTAGGATATCAGATAAGATAAAGGAAGGGAGATTGAGATGGTTTGGACATGTGAAGAGGAGACGAAAAACAGCGTCAGTTAGAGCAGTGGAAGCATGGTTGTAGAGGGGGAGAAGGAGAAGGAATAGGGGCAGACCCAAATTGACCTGGGATGAGCAGATTAGACAGGATTTCATAGAGTTGCACCTCTCTGAGGACATGGTCCAAGATAGGAGTTCGTGGAGAAGTAGGATTAAAGTAAGTGACTTTTAGGATTTGTCACTTAGGTAACATAGTCGTTTATTAGGAGACCTTGACTATAGAAATTTCTAAACCTATATTGATTTTTGTATCTATTTATCTTGTTTGTCTTGAGTAATGTGAAACTTGCATGTGGTTGTCCTCTTGTGTACATGTTTGTATGATGTGCGATGTTATAGATTTCTATGCACTATCTTACTAGCTTATTCCTGCTCTTGCTCTGTTAGTTGATAGCGGAATATATCCCTGTGGTACCTGTCTCTTTACTTGTATGTTTTCCTGTGTGGTTGTGTTCTCCTTTTTGAGAGCTGGGGGTCTCTCTGGAAGCAGCCTCTCTGTCCTTATGGATAGAGGCAAGGTGTGTCAACATCTCACCCTCGCCTGACCCTACCGATAGTTTTTACTATTCGTGGGA